>CM056050.1:465784421-465896921 GCA_029574335.1 Rana kukunoris
GTCATATTGCTTTTGTTAGCCGCTCACCTTTGTATTTTCATTTTTAGCGTAGTTTTTCTCCTTTTTCCATATTCCACTGCTCCATTTGCCAGAGAACTCAGCAGCAGCGCTGTGACAGGGAGAGGAGAGCTGCGGGCTGTCTGTATCTCCCCCCTCTCCTCTCCCCCTCCCCTTTCTGTCAGCTGAAGAGAGAAAAGAGAGTGCGGCTGTAATTGTATTTTCCAAGCTGCCGCCCAGCGTCCTGCCAGCTGTTTCCCTCCCCATGATTGGCCACAGCAGAGGGCCAATCGGAGTGAGAGAATCACTACTTTACCAAAACTTTATGGGTGGGGGGCGGCTTGACGGCTCATACTTAAACTGCTTTCTGGCTCCCCCCACCCGCAAGGCCACTGCACTCCTCAGCTGTACTCCTGTGATGGTAGCTGTGCGGGAGGAGGGCGCAGGTGCTGACAAGAACCAGGCCTAGGGCAACACAAAATGCCACCCAAGGCCTGGGCCTTGTCGGCCTAGCCCAAAACACAGCACTGGGGACAAGCCTGAACCAGCACTGCTTTTTATTAAAGCTGTTTGTGTGGAGCGGGTCCTAACTTTTACGTTTTTGGGAACCTACATTTCTAAAAACGTATCATGGACAATGAATGTCAAAACCATTATTAAAAAAATCACATCAACGTTTATATTTCCTGAGACTTCTCAGGAAGAGTGGCTTGGAAAAGAAGGTACTAGAGACCTTCTACCATTCTGTCATTGAGAGTATACTACTTATTTTATTTTTTTTATTTCTTATTACCACCTCAGCCTTCACCAAAATCCAGAGACCAGCTCATTGCCCGGAACCACGTTCCGTCTCTGTTTACAGTTTTGCATCATAAGTGGTATTTATGCTATTTTAGGAGTATGGTAGGCTCCTCTGTTGCTTTTAGTGTTATATTAAATTGATTTTTTTTTTTTTTAATATGTTCCAAAATTTCAGGTTTATTTCCGAGATTTTATCTAGTTTCCAAGAAAAAATAATTGAAACATACACCCTCCCTCCCCCCCCTTCCTGTGGCTCCCAGAACTCCGCAATTTGCCAGATACAGATGTTGATTTCATATTCGATACCTCTGAGAAGTTATGCGAGTGAGCCTTTGCCGCAAGGATATTCTCTGGGATTTTTTTTTTTTTTTTAATTAAGAAGTTTAATTATTTGTGCTTAGTTAAGCTATATTCTCTGGTGGGTATTGATTAGGGGGCCCTCAAATTCTCTACATAGCTCCACGATTTTTTATACTCTTTCCATTTTGTCCATTTATCCTTGAAGCCAGTGCTTATTCCTAGTACACTCTCCCTGAGCTCTTTCATCCTATAGGTTTCTTCCACTGCGTTTATCCAATCCCAGACCGTGGGAGTTTCCGTTTCCCGACACTTTCTAGGTATAAGCCTTTTTGCAGCATTCAACAAATGTGGGAGGAGGGAAAGTTTGTATTTTTTAATTCCTTCTTGGTTACAGTGGAAAAGAAGGGCCCAAGGGTCCTTCTTGATCTCCTTGCCCATGATCTCTCCTATTTGGCTCAATATACAGGGAGTGCAGAATTATTAGGCAAGTTGTATTTTTGAGGATTAATTTTATTATTGAACAACAACCATGTTCTCAATGAACCCAAAAAACTCATTAATATCAAAGCTGAATATTTTTGGAAGTAGTTTTTAGTTTGTTTTTTAGTTTTAGCTATTTTAGGGGATATCTGTGTGTGCAGGTGACTATTACTGTGCATAATTATTAGGCAACTTAACAAAAAACAAATATATACCCATTTCAATTATTTATTTTTACCAGTGAAACCAATATAACATCTCAACATTCACAAATATACATTTCTGACATTCAAAAACAAAACAAAAACAAATCTGTGACCAATATAGTCACCTTTCTTTGCAAGGACACTCATGCAGCCTGCCATCCATGGATTCTGTCAGTGTTTTGATCTGTTCACCATCAACATTGCGTGCAGCAGCAACCACAGCCTCCCAGACACTGTTCAGAGAGGTGTACTGTTTTCCCTCCTTGTAAATCTTACATTTGATGATGGACCACAGGTCCTCAATGGGGTTCAGATAAGGTGAACAAGGAGGCCATGTCATTAGGTTTTCTTTTTTTATACCCTTTCTTGCCACCCACGCTGTGGAGTACTTGGACGCGTGTGATGGAGCATTGTCCTGCATGAAAATCATGTTTTTCTTGAAGGATGCAGACTTCTTCCTGTACCACTGCTTGAAGAAGGTGTCTTCCAGAAACTGGCAGTAGGACTGGGAGTTGAGCTTGACTCCATCCTCAACCCGAAAAGGCCCCACACGCTCATCTTTGATGATACCAGCCCAAACCAGTACTCCACCTCCACCTTGCTGGCGTCTGAGTCGGACTGGAGCTCTCTGCCCTTTATCAATCCAGCCACGGGCCCATCCATCTGGCCCATCAAGACTCGCTCTCATTTTCATCAGTCCATAAAACCTTAGAAAAATCAGTCTTGAGATATTTCTTGGCCCAGTCTTGACGTTTCAGCTTGTGTGTCTTGTTCAGTGGTGGTCGTCTTTCAGCCTTTCTTACCTTGGCCATGTCTCTGAGTATTGCACACCTTGTGCTTTTGGGCACTCCAGTGATGTTGCAGCTCTGAAATATGGCCAAACTGGTGGCAAGTGGCATCTTGGCAGCTTCACGCTTGACTTTTCTCAGTTCATGGGCAGTTATTTTGCGCCTTGGTTTTTCCACACGCTTCTTGCGACCCTGTTGACTATTTTGAATGAAACGCTTGATTGTTCGATGATCACGCTTCAGAAGCTTTGCAATTTTAAGAGTGCTGCATCCCTCTGCAAGATATCTCACTATTTTTGACTTTTCTGAGCCTGTCAAGTCCTTCTTTTGACCCATTTTGCCAAAGGAAAGGAAGTTGACCAATAATTATGCACACCTGATATAGGGTGTTGATGTCATTAGACCACACCCCTTCTCATTACAGAGATGCACATCACCTAATATGCTTAATTGGTAGTAGGCGTTCGAGCCTATACAGCTTGGAGTAAGACAACGTGCATAAAGAGGATGATGTGGTCAAAATACTAATTTGCCTAATAATTCTGCACTCCCTGTAGAATCCCAGAATTTTTGTCCACCATAGGTGTGCCATTGTACCTCTGTCTGGGCATCCACGCCAGCATTCCGCTGACTGACCTTCTTTAAAGTGGCGGGACTTATCTGGGGTGATGTACCAGCCCGATATACATTTATAATTTGTCTCAGCGGTTTTTATTAACAATTGCTGACGCGTGAGTCAGCTGCATGATCCTCTGGAATGTATTTTCCCCACTGGGTATTTCCAACTCTCTTTCCCATTTTTCTAAAAAAGGTGGTTCGTCCCTTGCTCCTAATTTAGTGAGTATCCCATAAAGTTTAGTGATCGTGCCCTTTGAGTTGTCAGTTCTACATAACTTCTCCAACGGTGTCAGCTCTGCCCACGTTCGTAATGGACGTGGGAGGTGCAGCACAAAGTGAGATAACTGAGAATAGTGCCACCTATCTAAATTCCAGAAATCGGTTCTGGTTTTCAAGTCTTCATACGTCTTAATCCCATCCCCTGTGATTATATCGCCTAAATGAACAATATTTTTTTTTTTCCAATTTCCACCAATTTTTTTTCCCCAGGTGCAAAAAAAACAATATCTTTTAAGTTTATTAAGGGCGAATTAAATTTCCTACCTAATTGTGTCTGAACCCTGTCCCCACATTCTTAAAGTGTCCCGTGTCATGTCGTTTGCTTTGTGTTCAAAGTGCGCAATATTTAATCGGGTTCCAAATAATTTTACTCAGTTGTGTATTAGCCTGTGCGTTTTCGATTTGAACCCACCTTTTATCTTTCCTATCCCTGGCCATTCCACCACCGAGAGAGGACTGCCGCCTTATAATAACTTATGATATCAGGCGCCGCTAGACCCCCATGTTGCTTTCTCTGCTTGAGAATGGACAAGGATATCCTGTGCTTTTTGTTTTTCCATATATAGTTCATCAATAGGGAATTCAAGATTTTTAGAACTTGTTGGGGTACGGCTATAGGAATTAATAAAAATGTATAAAGTATTTTTGGTACTACCACCATTTTCAACATGTTTATTCGTCCTATCCATGAGATAGGTTTATTTATTGTTTTTTTTAATTCTTTTTTAATCTCATTCAGCAGAGGTACATAATTTATTTTATAGATCTTCTGGACCGTATTTGCCAGTTTGATGCGAAGGTATTTTAATTCCTTACACCAGGAATAGGCGCAGATTTCTTTTACTTGGCTTTTTCTTTTTTATTTAAATTATTATTTAATATTTCTGATTTTGTTATATTGATCTTAAAGTTTGATATAGAGCCATATTGTTGCAATATCTTAGAGAGCCTGGGGATGGAAGTTACCGGGTTGGTGAGGAAGAACAGAACATCATCGGCAAAGGCCGACAGTTTATGTTCCTCCTCACCAATTTTAACGCCGTTGATCTCAGGGTTATTTCGGATAGAAGCCAGAAGGGGTTCTAGTGACAGAATGAAAAGGAGGGGGGACAGGGGGCACCCCTGTCTTGTCCCATTCTTCATCTCTAATGAATCTGAGAGAGTTCCGTTGATCTTAATATTAGCAGAAGGGTAGTGGTAAAGTGTTTTAATCCAGCTGGTCAGCCTGTCCCCAATTCCCATTGCTGAAAGGGTTTGCATCATGAATCCCCAGTCTACCCTGTCGAATGCTTTTTCAGCATCCACCGACAGGAATAGACCAGGGGATCCGCTCTGCTTGATCTTCTGAAGCAGGAGCAAGGCTCTTACACTATTGTCTTTACCCTCTCTGTTTGGAACAAAGCCTACTTGGTCAGGGTGTATCAAGATATGCATTACCCTTTTTAGCCGTTCCGCTAGTATTTTCGCAAAGCGCTTGATATCAGTATTAAGAAGGGAGATTGGTCTATATCCTGAGCAAGAGTGAGCTATCCTTCCCTTCTTTCAGAATGATTACAATCGAGGAGGCAAGCGCTTCCTTACTAGTTTCGTAATCTGAGCCTAGGCCGTTGAAATATCTAGCTAATTTAGGGATTAAAATTTTACTGTATCCCTTGTAATAAGATACTGAGAAACCCATCAGGGCGGGACTTTTTCCGACGGCGGTGTTTTCCAGGGCGGATATAATTTCGTCTTCAGTTATGGGTTTGTCCATGTTAATCTTTTCTATCTCCTCTATTTTGGGAGGCCTGCTTTATCTAAGAACTCTTGAACCCTGGTTTCTCTCTCGCTCGGTTGCCACCTCGACTGATCAATTGTGTATAATTCTTTATAGTAATTTTTAAAAGTATCTGCAATGTCAGCAGTTTTATAGACCAATCCCCCGTTTTTATTTTTTATTTTTTCAATATAATTCCTAACTCTCTTTTTTTGAGCCATTTTGGCGAGGTGCTTACTCGATTTATTACCCATAGGTATCTTTCTCTGGCAATATTATTAAAATATTTATTTGTTTCTTGTTCCCTGATTTCCTTAAGCTCGTTTCTTTTTAGGGTTAGGTTGAGGAAAGTCTTGTTTAATCGTTGCTCTTTATGTTTCTCTCTCTTTTTATCCTTGCTCCCTCTGAAATGAAAATCCCTCTAATGTACGCTTTATGCGTCTCCCAGAGGGTTGCCCCGGAGATCCCCTCTGTGTCATTGATAGAGGAAGAATTGTTTGAAGTCCTCCTCCACCCTACTCGCCACACCTACGTCGTGGATCAGATTATCACTCAGATGCCACACAGACTGATAGGTGTCTTGTGTGTTTAGTTTAATTCTCATAGTTATGGGTGCGTGGTCCGACACAGTCATAATTCCTATGTCTGTCTCGGTGACCCTCTCCAGTAGTCTGTGGTCCACCAGAATGTAATCTATCCTAGTGTACGTTCCGTGTGTGGGGGAGAGAAAAACGTGTAATTGTGTGTTTTGGGATGGAACGCTCTCCAGACATCCACCAGTTGACACCCCTGCAACTTGTGTTTTATTTTTTGTATCTGCACGTTATTTGTCTCCCTCACACTGGACGTACTGTCCTCTCTCGGGTTCATAACAACGTTTAGATCTCCCATCAGGACTATGTAGCCCTCTGCAAAGTTTTTCAGCTTCTCCAACATTCTTCTCAGGTATTGAATCGGGTGAGTGTTGGGGGGCGTAGTAGATATTGGCTAAGGTGTAGGCGGTGTCCCCAACTTTCCCTTCAGAAATAGAAATCGCCCTTCCGGATCTGTCAATCTGGCCTCCAGAGAGAACGTTGTTCCCCTTGAAAAGCCGATTGCCACTCCCCTTGCACGTTTGGATATAGAGTCTCCCTGAAACCAGTTTGCGAATGACGGTGAATACAGCTTGATATTAGAGTCCAGGGTTAAGTGAGTTTCTTGTAAGGAAACTATATCTGCTCTACATCGTTTAATTTCTTCTAAGACTTTTAATCTTTTCCCAGCGGAGTTTAAACCTTTGACGTTATATGACATAAATTTTAGTTCTGACATGTTGTACCTATCTCACGGCTGTCTTAAGATACCCTTGTGGAGTAACTGGGAGCCACATTTCCCTCCCCTCCCCTCCTTTGATAGGGTATGTGGAGGGTATGGCAGTGGGCAGTATGTACAAGAGAGGAATGGGGATGGTATGATAGTGGGCACTATGTATAGGAGAGGAGTGTGAAGGGTGCGACAGTGGGAAGTATGTACAGAAGAGGAGTCTATGACAGCAGGCACTATGTACAGGAGAGGAGTGTGGAGGGTATGATAGTGGTCACTATGTACAGGAGAGGAGTGTGTGGAGAGTATGACAGTGGGCACTATATATAGGAGAGGAGTGTGGAGGGTATGACAGTGGGCACAATGTATAGGAGTGGAAGGATGTTTAGGGACTGCGTAGTGGTTAAGCGGATCATACATGAATTGAAATTACACCAATTATGCAGAGACCAGCCATAGTCGATCTATGTATGGGCTAGCTGGTTTTACACAAGTCAATCTATTAATCGACTTGAGTACAACCAGACTGTTTTTCCAAAAACAATCAGTGCTGCCAGCTATAGATAGCAACACTGATCATTGTACTCACTGGCAGAACACAATAACACTACAGGAGTGATTCCCCCATCTACAGGTCAGCAGGTGAGAGGGTGTGTGGGGACAGGCTGGGGAGAGATACCAGTCAGTGGCTGGGTAGGCACTGGCTATATCAGAGCCAGATACACACAGGTTACATACGTCGCGATCGTTAGAGCCAGAGCAATAATTCTAGCACTAGACTTCCTCTGTAACTCTAAACATGTAACCTAAAAAATGTTTAAAGCATCGCTTAGGATACCAAAAAATAAAAAAATCGTGCTAACTTTAGTGGTTTTTTTTAATGTATGAAACAGTTTATTTCCAAAAAAACATGTTTGAAAAATTGCTGCACAAATACGTGCTAGAGCTGCACAATTAATTGTTAAAATTGTGATCTTGATTCAACCCCCCCTGACATCTCCAATGCAGACTTTGCTGATTCTTTCATATAACAAGTGGAGAGACTTTCAGCTGTCAAAAGAAAATATCTGGGCAATCTGCCAAGTTCTTAGCAGGAAACATTGTAACTAACGCTTTCTTCGTATATCAAAGGGATAAACTTCTGTGTGTAAAGAAAATATCCGACTGTCTGCCAAGTTTGTAAACAACATGAAAATTTTTAACCAACTTCCTTTTTAGATCAAACTTCTGTGTGTAAATGCAAGAAATGCAACCACTTAAAGTCCAACACTTGTTTAAGTTAAAAAGCAATATTTTTTGCTAGAAAATTACTTGGGAACCGCCAAACATTATATATTTTTAGCAGAGACAAAAATGGCAATTGCTGCAATATTTTATGTCACGCTGCATTTGCCCACTTCATTGAATAATAAAAACCATAAAAACCAAACAGTAAAGTTAGCCCATTTTTTTTTTTTTTTTTTTCATTTTAATGTGAAAGATGATGTTATGCCGTACGGAATCGTGAGAGAATCGTGATCTATCTTCTAAGAAAAAAAATTTCAGTTGTCGTTTTAGCCAGAATCATGCAGCTCTATACCGTGCAACATAAAAAGTTGCAAAGACCACCATAGAGTCATTTTCTAGCAAAAAACAAATGATGTTTTTTTTTTCTCAGTCTGCTGCTGTGTGTCAGCTTGTATTTATAATGGCTGCTCTGTATGTAGCTTCTGACAGGCTGTGCAAGCAGGCCCGTATCTCCCGAACCATAAATGATAGTCATCCCATATTTTGACCGGTTGTGGGGTAGGTCTTCAACTGACTACCCCCCAAATGTGGGGTTTCTGTGACCTCTGGTCATCGAGCTACAACCCCCGAAGTCGATCTAAAAAATGGGCCTATCTTGAGAAAGGGGCCTGGAGCTGCAGCTCCATCAAGCCCCTCTGTTAATCCGGCCCTGGGTCTGTGGTGGTCTGATGTCCTTCCTCCTATTTGGAGGATGGCATCAAACCCTCCCACATGCCCCCCCTATCCCTCCCCCACCCCGCACCCCCCTCCCCTCCCCTGCTCCTCAGATTTTTATATAGTGTACGGATTTAATTCTACGTGCTTATTCTATCCATCCTGGTATTTCTAAAGCCGGGATGTTTAATTTAGAACAGAACCCCGGAAGGTCTTCCGGGAAAGTTAGTCTAACTGACATCCCGTCTTTCTGCCCGATGAGGCAAGCAGGGAATCCCCATTGATATTTTATATTATGCAACTGCATCTGTTTAAAAAGGGGCTTCACATATCTCCTTCTCGTTAGGGTTTCCCAGGCTAGGTCAGGAAAAATCGATACCTCGGAGCCCCCATATGATAAGGGGGGCGCATTCCTGAGTCTCGACCAGATTTCTGCTTTGTCCTCATAAAACCTAAATCTAACAATTATATCTCTTGGTCTGGCCACCCCAGCATTGTGTGGCCTTCCGATACGGTGAGCCCGTTCGAATTTAAGGGGTTTCTCTGGTCTCCTGGTCAAAGAGTGAGGTAAACAAGCTATTGAGGATTTTTTTTAAGTCTTCTCCTCTTTCTTCTTTTATAGATCTAATCCTTAAATTTTTTCTTCTATTACGGTTTTCTTGGTCCTCCAAGCGGTATTTCAACATTCTCTGGTTTTGTTGGATACCCAGATATTGTTCATTTAATTGATTTAATTCCAGTTCTTGTTTTTCTAACCTATTCTCTGATTCTTCCACCCGTGCCAGGAGGTGGGTCAGATCCGTTCTCAGAATGCTGAGTTCCTTCTTAATGGATTTTTCTAGTCTACTTTCGAGGGTCCTCAGCATTACTTCCAATTCACCTTTGGATGGGATATGTGAGTCTGTGCTTCTCTCCTCGCTAAGGGTCTGATCTTGTTCCCCTTCTTTTTTGATACTTCGGGGGTTTGGGGGGTGGTTCCCCCACCCCCTTCTTTGCTGTCCCCTTTTTCTCTGTTTTTTTAGTGTTGCCAGGACTTTTGGAGCTCCCCTCCTGATTCATATATTGTCTTATAGTACTTGTTGTGGTATTGTCCTTAGGGGTTTTGGGGACAGAGTCCCTTGTTATCTTGCTCATCCTGTGAGTGTTCCTTGCCCTGATCCGTTTCCCAGTTTAAGCTATATTTTCTCCTATTGCTAGGGATGCAGCTCTCAAGACGCCAGCTAGTAAATCCTCTCGTGTTTAGGTCATCAATATTTGCCCCGGGTACACGGCACCAGGTGCAGCTACCACTCAAGCAGGGCCTGGGAATATTGTAAACTGTCTCCTCACCTACTCCCTCGCCCTGTACCACGAACCAATAGAGGCCTATTTAAATTGGCTATACTTAAGAGGGGGGGTCATTAATGTCGTTATACAGTTATTCCAAGATACCATAAAGCCTCTCCTTTATCCAGAGGGGCCTCTACTCTGCTCCACCAGAGACTTTTTGTTTAGGGTGGGCCCCCACTCCCTTTGTCAGAGTCTACATAGGGCCCCACTCAACTTTCCGGGCTGCTCGCCGTATCTGAATGACATGAAATTATGAGATCAAATCAAATCCGGCCCCCCCCCCTGTTAGGGTATGATGAGGTATAATGGTCTGCTGACCCTAGACCCCCTGGAATCTAGCCGGAACTGAGTACTTCTTGGGCAGGGTATAGTAGGCAGGGCGCATAGATATAAAGGTGCATGCAGAAACCAAGTTACTTGCTGAGAAATGCTCCACAGTTTGTATTATAGTGTCAGGTAAAATTATAGTAACCTACTTTCACTGTGATTGAAAAGACTGTATGTGACATAAAACAATCCCCACACAATGAGAGGCAAGACTAAAGTGTGAAACACAGGGAGATCGCAGGATGAGATGATCCCAACCTCCAATTTTACCCCCCTTATTTGTTTTCCTCCGGAGATTTATGATACCAGACACACCGTCTCTTTTTCACAACCTTGAAATCTAGTACAGTCACTAAGCACCTTATTTAGTTGGCATGTGCTTACCCGATTTTCAGGGCTCGGAGCATTAACAGGAGCTGAGAAGGGTAGATATTACCTGCAGTCGTTGGTGCCAGGTCCAAAAGGCACTATTGAGGTCGGCAGTGCGGGGGGAGGTGGTGTCGGAGCCGTCGCTGAAAGACTTACATTACTTCACATGCGGCGGTCATACGGTCGGCTCCGTACGGACGAGGGAAAGGAGAGCCTCGTAGGAGATCCTAGGCGCCGCGCTGGGGACTGAAGGTGACCACCGGGAGCTCAGCACAGCGTCGTCTCCTCCTCGGCATAGGCGCTTTTCCCACTCCCCGGGTCTTCCAGCGTCCACGGCAGCTACGGCGTCTTCCCTCCCCGAGTCTCAGGTCCCTCCCTCGGCGTGCGTACGTCACGTGCCGCACGTCATCCCGCCGGCCCCGCCAATCGGCTTATGCTACTTATT
This sequence comes from Rana kukunoris, assembly GCA_029574335.1. Lineage (NCBI taxonomy): Eukaryota > Metazoa > Chordata > Amphibia > Anura > Ranidae > Rana > Rana kukunoris. The sequence continues at coordinate 465,795,360 of CM056050.1, forward strand.
GTATTTTACTTTGGTATCCTAGTTTCATGCGGGCAGGCAAAAATGCTTTAAAGAGAATGGACTAGTTTCGTGAAAGAATCACTTCATCAAGGGGCACCTTGATGAAGTGATTCTTTCACAAAACTAGTCAGGCGGACCGAGTGGCATACTGGCATCACCCCCTGGACTGCTCCAAGATTCCTACGCTGACGGGTTTATCTGCATGTATCCGGCCGGTACTGCAGATTTAAGGCTGTTTTATTCTGTAAAAAATGTGAGTTTTTAAAACACACAAATTTTGTAAACAATACATTTAAAAGGTTTTACACCAGGTGTGGCCAACCAGTGGCCCGCGGAGCCCTCTGATGTGGCCCACGACCTCTTGCTCTGGAATGGCAGGTTGGCCAGCAAAAATCGCAGGTTGCCGACTCGCCATACCACAGCATCAGTGTTGTGATAGTGGCTGGTGGTAGAGGAAGAAAGCCTCATAAGCCGATGCTTCCTCTACAGCGCCGGCTTTTGCCACAGGCGGAGTCTATGGCAAAATTCAGCTAACCCGCAGGATACAGCTGCACTCATGTTATGGGTAAACCGCAACACATCAGTGTGAATGCAGTCTTAGGCCCTTTTCACACGATCAGCCCTGACCAAATGGGACCCTCAATTCACCCTCTACAGCGCGACAGATGTCTGTTTATGCCCACCTACCTCCAATCCGAAAAACATTTGTCCCCTTCCATCTGGGCTGATAGGAGGGCCTATAGAGTAGCCATGACCTGTTATCCGTCCGCTCCGCTCATTGTGACCCGAGACTGGTTACCAAGTTGCATAAGTGGTTCTTGCTCTTCAAAAGGTTGGGCATTCCTGTTTTACACGATCAAGGAATTTCTTTGTCTCTTTTCATGTACTTGTGATCACTATAAATCGGAGCATTTGAAGCGAGATGATCCACGCCAGGCTGTCCACATCCTAATCAGACCAGCAGTTTGCTATATCCTACATGCGATCTGGGGTCCCCTGTAATATAGGGACCAACTTGATCTGGTAAGCAGGCCTCCTTTGGTTGGATTATCAGCTATCAATACACCATATGTGAATTTCACAAGACTACACCAATTAGGACTTTCTCACATGGGTGGAGGAGGATTTGAATTTCTCCTTTCTTTTAGTTTATTCACAGACTAATTGGACATTTTGTTTTTGTTTTGTTTTCACTTGATTGCTTGTTGTATAGCCCTCTTTTGAGAGCAATATTGTTTTTTTTTTTGGTTTCCAACTTATGAAGATACATTTACCTCAATATGTGACATATGGTCAATTATATGTCTTTGGGTTTGAATGTGTTTTTTCCTAATTTACAACAAATCTGAATGTTTATTTGTTAAATGTGACATTCATGCATATTGTTCACAACGTATAGCGCGATTTTTCCTTTTCTTTGTCTTTCTTTTTCACTTTTGTCCACTGTTTATATAACGCAGCAAATCGCAGCTTTACAGTTTTCAAAAATGTTTGCATCACAACAACGTATATATTTTTTTGTATTCACGGTTTATTTATTAGCGCAGTTTACACCCCCATTTTTTTCCATTCACTTCCTGATTCCCTTACCGAAGATGGCGACGCCTCCCCCGAGAGCCAAGGGACAGATCGTCTTCGGGTGCCGACATCGCGGACGCCCAAGACAGGTAAGTGTCCATGTATAAAGTCAGCAGCTGCAGTATTTGTAGCTGCTGACTTTACAAAAATAAATTTGGTGGAACTCCGTTTTAAGGTGTAAGGCCCCTTTCACACGATCGGACTGTTCAGGTCCGCCTGTTAGTTTTGACGCCAGACCTGAATGGCAGCTCCATGCAGTTCTATGGAGCGTCGGATGTCAGCGGAGACATGTCCGCTGACATCCGACCTGATCCGATCCACCAAAATCAGACAGATGGCGATACGTCCCCATCCATCCATGGCAGATCGGATCGGGTGAGATCTGATGAAAAGGGACACGCTGTCCATTTTCATCAGATCTCCCCATAGGAGACAGCGGCGCTGCACAAGCCGCTCCCCGCTCAGTGAGCAGAGAGGGGCTTGTCATCCGCCGGCTCAGCGGAGATCAACAGAGATAAATTTCCCCCTGAGCCGGCGGGAGCGACAGAGTTTGTCTGTGTGGAAGAGGCCTTAAGTTGGCATATTGTCACTTTTTGTAATGGCTTGTGTGATATACACTATACTGATTTACTGAAAAATATATAGGACCGGATTCACAAAGCACTTACGCCGACGTATCTCCAGATACGCCGACGTAAGTACAAATGTGCGCCGTCGTATCTATGCGCCGACCCACAAAGCAAGATACGTTGAAAAATAGGCTTAAGCCGCCCGACGTTACTTTCCTAAGCCGCCGTATAGTGGGCACATATTTACGCTGAACGCATGTGGCGCTCCCATTGATTTTCGATGCAAATATGCAAATGAGGCAAATACAGCGATTCACGAACGTACTTGCGCCCGGCGCATAATATGCGCGGTTTGCGTAAGTCGTTTATATCCGGCGTAAAGTTATTCCCCATATAGGAGGCGCAACTCATGCAAAGGTATGGACCAGGGAACAAATGCTGTCAAATTTTACGTAGTTTACGTAGTACATGAAAAGGCTGGGCGTAGGTTATGTTCACGACGTAGGCAGTGATTCAACGTATCTTAGGCAGTTGTTTCGACGTGATTGTGAGCATGCGCACTGGGATACGTCCACGGGACAGCGCATGCGGCGTTCGTTTTAAGTACTTGCCTAGCACTCGGCACATCATTTGCATGGGGTAGTTCATTACCATGCATATCACGCCCACTTCCAGCCCACTTCCACTTACGCTGCCTTACGCCTACGAATATACGATAAGCCGACGCAGAGTTGGGAGCATTTGCTTTGTGAATTCCATGCTTCCCTCTCTGCGTTGCACTGGCGTAGCGGCGACTAAACTAAGAGAGATAATCTACGGCGCGCATATATATGTATGTGTAAAACCCGGGCCATACTGTATATTGATATAGGAAGGATTAGCTCAGTGGTAGATGCATTTTTCATGAGTCATGCCAGTCCAAACTTGTAGTTTAGGGCTCCCCAGCCCACTTTTATTAAGTAAACAAACTGAATAGTTCACACAACTTGCCCATACAGAGATTTCAGTTCACACAGCAAGAAACAGATAACAGAATAATGCCAAATGCCTCATTTCTGCAACCCATTGCTCTTGTCGTCTCAGACAGTCACACCAGTCTCTCCTGCCTCACTCAGCCTGTAGTCACAGGATGCAGCTTAATGGGCCCACTGCTGGCCTTTAAATAGGGGTTCTCCAAACATCACAGGTTCTCTAACTCCTCTGAGAGCTTCACAATCTCTAAGCCCCTGGACTCTACTAGTTGCCTGGGCTCTAACAGTCTCTCTCAGTCTCCCAGACTCTCTAAGCTCTCTTAACTCTCTCAGCCCAACGGTGATTGGCATCTCTTCACCATGAAGTACTGTCTTTTCAATATAGTACCCTGGTCTCCAGACAGTATTGTATGCATATCTTCACATGGGTTACACACCTGCCGGTCATCAACAAGACCTGGACACTGAGTGGCAGATTTCTTCCCTCCCAAAGATCTGAAATCTCCAAATTAGAGAAACCTGTTCACTTAGTAGATGGGAAATTATTTGTCTTTTGGGAGCATAAAGGGTCAAATTGACTCAATGGATTCAGTCTAATCCATCTTCATTAGAGGATTTTAACCACTTAAGACCCAGACCAAAATGCAGGTAAATGACCTTGCCCCTTTTTGCGATTCGGCACTGCGTCGCTTTAACTGACAAATTGCGTCGTGCGACGTGGCTCCCAAACAAAATTTGCGTCCTTTTCTTCCCACAAATAGAGCTTTCTTTTTGGTGGTATTTGATCGCCTCTGCGATTTTTATTTTTTGCGCTATATACAAAAATAGAGCGACATTTTTGAAAAAAAACAATATTTTTTACTTTTTGTTATTAGAAAAATCAAATAAACTAAATTTTAGTCAATCATTTAGGCAAAAAGTATTTAGCCACATGTCTTTAGTAAAAAAAATCACAATAAAAAATTTTTTTTTTACCTAGCGGGAACAGCGACACTAATACAGCGATCAGAAAAATGATCGCTTAGTGACGCTGGCAATAGGGAATGAAAGGGTTAACTAGGGCGGTGATCAAGGGGTTAAAACTTTATTAGGGGGGGTACGGGGGCTACCCTGGACCTAACACTAACTGACTGTCACACTGCCTGTCACACTGACACTAAATACAGTAATCATACATGTATGATTACTGCATTCAGTGACAGTGACAGGGTAGAGAGAGGGGGGGGGGGGCGATTGCAAGGGGTTAATGCATAGGTGTCAAACTCTGGCCCGCAGGCCAAATTTGGCCCACAGTGTAATTATATTTATTGACAAATGACTACTAGAGCTAGCCCGCCGGTATTATACAGCGCATTCATTCATCGCTAATACTACAAATCCCATAATGCCTTGCTGTTGTTTTGGCGCGTCAATCAGGACAGGTCCCAGAAACTCCCTCTCCTGTGTGACAGAAGTCATAGCGATCTGAAGCTACAACTTTCACTGTGGAACCCCTTCCCAAAAATGGCAAAAAGAAAGGCAGACAACAGGAACTTTCTGGACAGGTGGGAGACAGAATATCCATAGAGAACCATAGAGAATAAAAGTATCACCTTCCAATAGGAAACTGGGTCATAGCAGAAAAAACAAACAATAATGCTGCATACACACGTTCGGACATTCCGACAACAAAAACCATGGATTTTTTCCCAACGTAATGTTGGCTCAAACTTGTCTTGCATAAACACGGTCAAACAAATGTTGTTGGAAATTCTGAATGCTAAGAACGCAGTCACGTACAACACTACGACAAGCCGATAAAAATGAAGTTCAATGATTCCGAGCATGCGTCAAATTGATTCCGAGCATTCGTAGGATTTTTGTGTGTCAGAATTACATACAGGTGAAAATAACTTTTGTTGTCAGAAAAATTGACAACCAGCTCTCTACATTTATTGTTGGAAATTCCGACAGCAAATGTCCGATGGAGCATACACGGTCGGGTTTTTCGACAACAAGCTCACATCGAACATTTGTTGTCAGAAATTTCCAACCTGTGTCCGCGGCTTTAGGTATTTGGAGGAGGCTAGGAGCAATAGATGGTACTTTTAAAATACCTACTTCAATACATTTTTCATTTATTTAAACCAGAATTTAGTATCGTTGACTGAGAAGATGACTGAGAAAATTGTAGCAGCTGATTAAGTAATATGTAAAGTATATACACTGTTATGCTAACATTTTGATTTTCTGCCAAAAATAAGTAAAGCATACACCAGTAGTGACTAAAATAGGTCAATAATCTTTTACTGACACACCTTATATATATTTTCAAGGCCTCTGGAAATTAATACTAACATGGTAAACTCCTGAGCTTTGAAGTACAGATTACCAATGGGAAAGCAGCAGCTGAAAAAGATATAGGAGAAAGTAAAGTTCAATTTGTAAATCCTCAGCTAGTTTATAAGAAAATTAGTTGAGGTTTTGGAAGTGTGATGCCTTGCACACACGATCGGGTCTCTCGGCGGTCAAAAGACCACTGGGAAACCCCGAGGGGAAAACCGAGAACCGGCTCGGTCACTTTTCCCCGTGTACACTCAGACGGTTTTCCCGAGAGGAAAATTGCCTGAGAGCTTTGGTCGGGAAAACCGGCCATGTGCATGCTCCACAGCAGTGTTTCCCCATAGGAAAAGTGCAGGGAAAAAACGCTGCGATTCGCAGCGAGAAAAATGAGAACATGTTTTCATTTTTTTAACTGCAGTTTTCCTGTTGTGAAAACTGCTAAGGAGCATATACACGGCTGGTTTTCCTGGCCAAAGGAAAACACGGCAGCTTTCCCAACGGGAAAACCGGTCGTGTGTACAAGGCATTAGGGCTCTATGTTTTGTGTTTTGTTACCACTATAGATTTGGTATCTTAGTAACAGGAGAAAAGAGGTAGTAACTGCAACCTGCCCCATATCTATTGGGACCCGGGACTGAGATCCTGTGTGATGAAAGCTTGTTTCTGTGCCTTTTTTACACCAATCTAAGTCCCTAATTTTACAGCTTTGTTATACTGAGAGACATATTATCATGATGAGGAAATGTAAGTCATGGCCTAAATTATGCATTTGGGTCAAAGGGGTTCATTCCAGATGGTTAAACCTATATTAGCTGCTTTGTATATGTGCACTAATACTCCCATCTATGCTGTCCCACATTGACTGTAAGCCTAAGAGCTGAGAGTTCACATGATCACCGTTCGTTAAGTTCTTGGTCTTTTAGGAGCAGAGAGCAGTGACTGTCAGTCACCGCTCTCCATTCTGCTCTTACAGCACTCGCTGGCACGTCAGGCTGGAGAGGGGCCAGGAGGAGCAGCTAGTGCCAGAGAGGTGGAGTCATCTGCCAATCAGGACTCTGGGTGGATCCAGACAAGATTGTTGGGATCCTTGCAGAGCCTTGAATTGCTCTGCCACATCAGCTGATAGCAGGCACTAGAGAGCAAATGTAAGTGCACTCTTGTGACACACAAGGGATGTATGGCCAAAAATAGGCTTGCTATCTGAAAACATATATTTTAGCAATCGTGCTATGAGGAAGGCATAACCTGGTGAAATACTGTAGTTGATGGGTAGCCTTCTGATAATATTATATCATATTAAAATTGTGCCAACATACTACATAAAAATTCTCATCATTTTGTGCCACAGAGGAAATTAATATCGTGAGTCAAACATACTGTCTGTTCACTTTGCTGCAGCTTTAAGAATAATTCTACTTTTATTAAAGTTATCCTTTATATGGCCATCCTGCCTCTCTCATCACAGTACCCTTCCAAAATCTCACACTTCCTGTTCTTGCCCTTTGAAAATCTTCACTGTGCAGACTGCATAGCCTCTTTACTAAATGTCCCTTCATCAGGCTCTGCTTCTTCCACACGTGTGCCACAATCTCTATTCATTTCCATTGCATGTCCATTTATCTTTCATTTCATGGGTAAATTGACTTTTCAAAGGAATGATTGGAAGCCATGGTCTACTTTATTGGGAAAGCCAATGGGCCAGGATACATTTTTATCGTCCATTTATCATTCTTGCAATGAGTAAACAACTGCTGCCAGCAAGCTCCAGCTTAAGACCAAGTCTAGTCTATGCAAAGATAGCATGATCAAAAGCAAAACAAACTTCACTCCTATCTAAAAACAACCCTCTAGACCAAACGTCTGTACTATATAAGCATCACAAAGGATTTTAGAGTACAATTATATAAAAAGCATACAGCATTACCCACAAAAATAAATTAAATACAATTCCCATTACACCCCAGTGGGTCAACTCACTCACTACATCTATTGACCACTTATTTGAAAAATGGTCAAACAGAGCAGGGTGAAAATGCTCAAATACACAGGAATTAATAAAATCAAAATACTGTCCTTGGTCTTAAGATCTGCCCACACAATCTCATTCAGGAAAGAATGGAAGCTTAAGTACATTGAGAGCAGTGGCTGCACACAGAGCAGGGAGTTGTCATGGTGTGGCCCTTTATTTATAATCTGCAGATTCCCAGTGCTGGGGTGAGCACTTTACTTATGAATACTGATGGATTGTTTTACATGGATTTAACTAAACAGATTGTTTTACGCTTCGAACCTTCTCTATTTTTTTTCTTTCCTGAATGGGAGTGGGTGGGAAGATCCTAAGTACTATGCAATTCATGTGTATAAGAGCAGTTTTACCACGCTCTGTTTGACCATTTTTTAACATAAGGGGTTAAAAAAATCTGGTGAGTAAGTTAAGCCACTGGGGTGTAGTGTTAAGGGTGTGAAGCGCAGGCACTATACCACATTGGATGTGATGATTGCCAGCGTGAATTTTCACTTTTTTGGAAGTCATTACTTAAACACTATATAGTGCAGGGGTAGGAAACCTTAGAGAGGTGGATATCTATCTAAACAACATAGGAGAAGTCAAAGATCACCAGGCACAGTGTTGTATATCCACACCAGTTTTAAATCTGTAATTGCCGTATAACCGCGTTGCAATCATGTGCATTACACACATCTCCTCCTCAACACTTGTCAAACACACTCCTCCAATATGCTTTTTAGAGAAGCAGCAGTACTTGCACCCTGCGGTAAAGTGATACTAAAGGTTCCTGTTTTTGTTTTTTTAATAAACAAACATGTCATACTTACCTCCACTGTGCAGTTAGTTTTGCACAGAGTGTCCCCAAGCCACCTGTTCTGGGGTCCCATGGCAGCTCTTCCGGCTCCTCCCTGCATTAGATAACCCCCTCTAGAAAGCTCTGTCCCATCGGGGGTTACCTTGCTGGTGAGTTCCTGAGTTATACACTTGGCGTCTGTAGGCGCCGAGTGTATGACTCGGTCCCGCCCCCCACATCATTGGATTTGATTGACAGCAGCAGGAGCCAATGGCTTCACTGCTATCAATCTATACGATCAAAGCAGGGACTCTGTGGAGAGAAGGATGGGGGGGACGCGCCCACATAAATTTGGGTCTCAGGTAAGTAAAACGGGGGGGGGGGGGGGGGGGTGGGGGAAGCACACTGCAAGGTGTTTTTTCACCTTAATGCATTAAGGTGAAAAAATACGTAGGTTTCAACCCCTTTAAGTTGCAGTTTTACTGCCCCAATCCCTACCACCTTTAGCTGCTGAGGCAGCAGCCAAAGGTGTAAACATGCTGCAGCAGGAATTAAGCCCCTGTTGCTTTTGGTGCATGCTACCGCCTGCCAATCACGACCCCATTCAAGTAAATAGGGCCAGCACTACAGAGGAGACTTATGTGAATCTTCCTCCCTACTACACCTCCAACTTTACAAGTATTCCTTCTGCATTGCACTCCCCCGATTTAGTATATGGACTTACATGGCTATATTGGTTAGATAGATAGATTTTTTTTTTTCCTTTTAATTCTTTTTTGTAGGTAGTGTTGTATGCTTTATTTATTTAAAGAGGCATGGTATCTGGCTACAAGGAGCATTCTGAACATTTCATATAATTAGAAACTGCAGAAAGCCTATTTTTTATGAATCAAATGGACCTTCTCTGGTAGATTTGCAGTGTGATAAGAAGTTCAGCAAGACACAAGTATGAGCCTGCAGCAACTTCGCCTAAAAATTTGGTTGGAAAATGTAGTTGCTTTCATTACTCTCCCTGGTGAAAAACCATATTGGGCAATCATTATATTAAGCAGATGTAGGATGCCTACAGCACAAAACACATTTGTTATTTTTAATATTTTAGATTCAAGGTTAAATTGAGTATGAAACATATCGATTGCAGAAAGTTTAGAATTTAAGTGATAATCCTTATGCCTCGTACACACGGTCAGACTTTGACTGTGCAAAAGTCCGCCTTGAGTCCGTCGTAAGTCCGATGGAAAGAAATAGAACAGGTTCTTTCTATCTAGAAAAAAAAGTCAGACGGAAGCTACCACACGGCCAGACTTTCCGGGAAAAAAAGCCAGTCAGACTTTTTTCTCGGAAAGTCCGATCGTGTGTACGAAGCATTATTGGCTAAGCTATTGAAAATGCAATCCTTTGGGATTCTTAAGATCCCTTCATCAGGTTTTATACCCAAACATATAATGCCTAACAAAGGGATGTAAAGAATCATGAAAGCTTGCATCTTTAATAACTTCTATTAGCCAATAAAGCATATCACATACACTCTTACTACTTTCTGTATTAATCAATGGCTAACACAGTACAATATGACTGCAAAGATTTTTATTAAAATTGTCATACCGTATTATACTATATTGGGATTATAATGAAATTGTGGTTATTAAATTGTGCATTACTGAAACTTGTGATAATACTTGTAATACTTTTTCATATTTCTAACAATTGATTATCTAAAGAGAATCAATTAAAATATTCCAGATTAACATTGAACCCCGGTTAATATCAAGTGGAACTCACTGCCTTGATCATATTGGAATTGATTTTATTAGTTCATGAAGTAAATGTTTATATCATATCTGATTATCTTTAGAGTGACTTTAAAGAGGTTTAAAATTTAGCACTAAAACACGTCTAAGTGTGATACACCATGCAAAAAAAACAAAAAACAAATATATCAGATACTACTTCGTTCAATTATTCTCAAAATATAGATGTGTGGTCTAATAGTGATAATTACAATATCCTTCTGCTATGTCTTGCTCCTCCTCCTTCTCCATGTTCTTTTTTGCTACAATGACAGATGGTCAAAGGAAGATTAGTGACCTGGGATAATCTGTAATTAGCATGTTTGTGTGCTGGCATCAATGAGGTTAGACTGTATTCTTCAAATGACAGGTCTTAGGATGTGAGGGACCAGACCATGATGTAACAAACCAGGACACAATTCAACATGGCTAGCAAAAAGGTGAGACCAAAATGGCAAAGTCAGTTTGTGTTGCATTTCAGTTTGTGAGTTAGTTTATCTCATTTTATACTGTATTATTTAATTTATCTGGATCAGTCAGAGCGTGTTCATGTGTAAGTAATCACAAAACTACAAATGTTATCACTATTACGTATGAATGCATTTTTTTGATTTTAGAAGCATGGGTAGCAAAAAGGTAAGACAAAAATGGCAACGTCAAAAAATAGTTTGGCTTTCCTAGGAAAGGTAGCCATTTTGACAATTGTAATTTGGCATTTCTATATGGCACATAGAAAGGTATCAGAAATTATTTAAAAAGTTCAAATAGTTTTTTGAACATTACATGTATTATGTGAAATACCTATGCTAAATATAAATTAATAACCCATAAAAATAGTGAGACACTGCATTTCTGCACTTAGATGTTGCATGTTTTTTTTTTTATAGTTTGTGAGTTGGTTTATCTAATTTTATACTGTATTATTCAATTTATCTGAAATAGTCAGAGAGTGTGTGATGTGCAAGTAATCACAAAACTACAAATGTATCACTATTACGTATAAATGTATTTTTTTATTTTATTTTAGGACAACTACTATTTTCAAACTTTCAATTGTAACATGCATAGAAATGAAAGGCCTTATCTATAGGCTTTATATTTGTATGATGCTGAATGTGCCAGTTAAACATTTCGCTTTTATAAAAATTACATTGTAGAACTATTGTGTTCCTGTACATAGGCAGAATACTAACTTTATGTTGTTTACCATATCAGTTTTGCAGAATTAATTTAGGTCCTGAACATGTAAAGTGCCTTGAAAAAGTTTTCATTCCCCTTGAAATTTTACACATTTTGTCATGTTACAACACAAAAAACATAAATTTATTTTATTGGGAATCTATGTGATAGAGCAACGCAAAGTGGTACATAATTGTGAAGTGGAAGGAAAAAGATAAATGGTTTTAATTTTTTTTTACAAATAAATATCTGAAAAGTGTGGTGTGCATTTGTATTCAGCCCCCCTGAGTCAATACTTTGTAGAACCACCTTTCTCTGCAATTACAGCTGCAAGTTTTTTTTTTCTTGGTAGGTTTGCAGTTGTGCCATACTCTTTCCACATTCAGATGATGGATACAACAGTGCTCTGTGAGATGTTCAAAGCCTGGGATATTTTTTAATAACCTGGAAAAAAGGAAAAGTTACCCCGGGAGCTTTGTATTGCAGCAAAAAATAAATATTATTTAGTTAATATAAAAGTTTATATGTAGTTTTTATATGTCTCACGTATCTGATATATTTTAAACAAAACATAGTCAAGTAATGGCAATGAAAACATGTACATAAGAAATTAACAGCATATTGATTAGGCCGTAAGGGCAAACCTGCAAAAGCATGGCATAATGTTATAACAATGATACATATGTGATAAATATGATAAAACCCTGATGCGTTTCGACCTTGTAGAGAGCGGTCATCTTCAGGGGGTAAGATGGGCTTGCTCTAGAATGAAATACATCATATAGGTGAAATTGTTAAAAAAATAAACAAAAACACTCTCAACAAAGAAACATTTACCATATTGACAATATTGTGAATAATAAATATATTTACCCTTTAACGGCTAAGGGAAAGGACAAGAGCACTTTCCCATGTGCTGTAACTGTGGACCGACTAGGAACCATGTAACTGCTGCCAGTACACCGCACGACCACCCGTGGAGGCGTGGGAGCTAGGATGGAAAAGGCTCGACTAAGTGCGCAGACCAAAAACGGCTCCGAGCCTGCGAGGGGTCGTACTGATACCCATGCGTGAAGAGGCGAGGGGGGGATCCGGAGGGAGAAACTCAAAAGACCAAAATGGTGGCCATCAAAGACTGGAAACGAAAAGGGGCACCCAAGCTGTAAAAGTAATAATATAAAGTAAAAAATAGTATGTAAAAATAGTTAGAAAAATGTAATACTGATATATTAATGATAAACTAAAATATGTAAACAAAGTAATTGAAGCCGTAATTAAATGTCATAGCAAACAAAAAATGAAATTTGCAATGGAAAATATAATGGATGAAGAAACCCAGTGAGGTATCGAGGTAGGTGAGCGAGGGGTGCGAAAAATAATTAAGTGTAGAGGTGGTGCGTGTAGAATGTGACTGTGGTGATGAGTGAAATGAAGTGTGGAAAAGTGTGAATGTGGTTGACTGAGACAACAGTATGTTGGTGAAAATAAAATCAAAAGAATGTGCAAAAAGCATGATGAAAAGAGGTGCAAGTGGGGACGTGAATATATTGGAGTGTGAATGGTAGAAAAAAGATGGTGTGAGGGTCAAGAAATGGGATACCTGCTGGGCTATTGAGTAGAGAAGTAACAGGTTGTCTTAAAGGAGTCCATTAACCACTTGCCGACCGCCCACCGTCGTTCTACATCGGCACTTTAAAGTGGATATCTCGGTAACGGTAGCAGCTGCTGCCACAACCGAGATATCCATCTCTTCAGTGGGCGGGTCGGTCAAACGATAATGGCGGTCTCCGCAAGATCGCCATTATCGGTGGCGGGCGAGGTCCCCCCTCCTCCCGCTGCCCTCCCGCGCCCTCGGCTGCTTACCGGAGCCGTCGGTAGCGGCGGAGGCGATCGGGTCCTCTCCCGTGCTCAGTGGGGATGCGAGTGAGGGAAAATTTCCCTCATCCGTCCCCGTAGCTCTGCTGGGCGGAAGTGACGTCAAAACGTCAGTCTCGCCCAGCGTCTTAAAGAGACATTTTTTTTATGTCATTTGAAAAATGATATTTTACATCGCGCAGAAGCGAACGCATACGCGAGTAGCGCCCGCATATGAAAACGGTGTTCAAACCACACAAGTGAGGTATCGCCGCGATCGTTCGAGCGAGAGCAATAATTCTAGACCTCCTCTGTATCTCAAAATTTGCAACCTGTAGAATTTTTTAAACATCGCCTATCGAGATTTTTAAGGGTAAAAGCGGGCGCAATTTTTAAGCGTGACATGTTGGGTATCATTTTACTCGGCGTAACATTATCTTTCACAATATGTAAAAAAATTGGGCCAAATTTATTGTTGTCTTAATTTTTAATTTAAAAAAAGTGAATTTTTTCCAAAAAAAGTGCGCTTGTAAGACCCCTGCGCAAATACGGTGTGACAAAAAGTATTGCAATTACTGCCATTTTATTCTCTAGGGTGTTAGAAAAAATATATAATGTTTGGGGGTTTTAAGTAATTTTATAGCAAAAAAAAATGTTTTAGTCTCGTAAACACCGAATCTGAAAAACAGGCTCGGGGCTTAAGTGGTTAAAGGGAAGGTCCAACATAAATAAATAGGGAACAGAGAGGAATATAAATAAGTAAAAAGATACCCAGATAAAGGAGGCTCTGGAAAAAAAAATCAAAATTAATAAAATCGGAATTGTATATACTAGGAAACAGAGCTCTAGTGAAAGGCCCTAAAGTGTCAGGCATTACTTACTTCCATCTAGATACCAGTTAGGATCTGTTCCTTGTGGTGGCTATCTGGGATCTGCAAAGAATCCCAATGAGTCCATCTAGTGGTATAAATATCATGCTATAATTGGGCACACCTGATAGGTAACGAGTCAGATAGATCCCAAAGGTCCTCCTATGGGCTCCCCCCCCGCCCCCTGAAAAAAAAACCTCACACCAACGCAGGGGGAACAGAGGGCTGCCGCGACGCAGCCCAAGTGCGGCCTCCCCGGAAGGATGAAGCCCTGACCAAGTCGTCACCTCCGCCGCTAACGCGGCGTGACGCCACGATGTGCTGCGCACGACACTACGCGCATGCGCAGGTAGATCAGTGACGTCCGGAAAGATCGCAGGATGCCGCCGGCTGGTGAAAACTCCCTCAAGCCGCCAATCAGGAGATGGCCACTGTGGAGCTGTGGTTTTAATAACCTAACCCTGCTTTAAACTTCTCCACAAAGTTATCCCTGACCTGTCTGGTGTGTTCATTGGCCTTCATGATGCTGTTTGTTCACTAAGGTGCTCTAACAAACCTCTGAGGGCTTCACAGAACAACTGTATTTATACTGAGTTTAAATTACATACAGGACTCTTTTTACTAATTAGGTGACTTCTGAAGGCAATTGGTACCACTAGATATTAATTAAGGGTATCAAAGTAAAGGGGGCTGAAGACAAATGCACGTCACACTTTTCAGATATTTATTTGTAAAAAATGTTGAAAACCATTTATAATTTTACACTTTGTGTTGGTCTATCACATAAATTCCCAAAAAAATACATTTACGTTTTTGGGTATAACATGACAAAATGTGGAACATTTCAAGGGGTACGAATCGTTTTTCAAGGCAGTGTACATGCTAATGTGCTATTCACTGCATTATTGCATTTCTCCTTTCATCCAATTTTCTCTCAAAGGCTAACTTGCTTTGTGCATCTCTTCATTTGTGAACTTAATCCACTTTATGAAAATACAGGGTCATAAAGTCGAAGGAAGAAACATTTAATTTGCCTAATTTCTTTGAGATATTTTATACCCATGATTTATTTGTCTGATCATTTTTTCATTTTTTATGCTTTAAATTGGAGCACTATGCTGTCATTCGTATTAACATATTTAGGTTAAATATTTTAATAATTTAATTAATTAGCATGGTTAAAAAAAATTGTGTTCGTTCTTTATTACATTTCTGAACATGTGTTGCATATTTAAACTCGTTTTTTTTATTAAGTTGGAAGCTGAGCTCACATTAGACAAACAACAAATGGGTTATTTATCCTTTGGACCTAAGTTAATTAGAAGCAAATGTTTAAAATGTATGAATTGTTGACTGGCAGGCTGTTAGACAAGCATTTTAGGTAATTAAAGGTGAAACCACTACATGAAGCAATATAGCAAAGCAATAAAATAGAAAATCGTATCAAATACTTACCGTAATTTTCCTTTCCTAACGCCAAACCATGGCAGCATACTAGTGATAGAGCTCCGCCTCTTGACCACTTCCTTTAGGACCAGTGGATAGCATAAATTAAGGCATGGTTAGCCGCCACCCCATTCTTTGTAACAAGCCACATACCGAACGCACATGGGTGGGCTCATATGCTGCCATGGTTTGGCGTCAGGAAAGGAAAATTACGGTAAGTATTTGATACAATTTTCCATTTTCCTGACGCCAACATGGCAGCATACTAGTGATAAATAACTAGCTGACAGGGTGGGATCTACTTGTCCAACCAATCCTCTAAATAGGATGAGACAGGGGACTGAATAGTCCTTCCTACAAAGTTCCCTGATGACAGGACCCCTGGGTCTATTCTGTCAAGTTTGAGTAGGAATGTTGGGAAGACCACGATACCCCTCTACAGATGGGCACCATAGATTCTTTTGAATGTGTTGCCTATGAGGCTTCAACTGCTCTGGTAGAGTGCTCCGCCACCGCTGACGGAGGCTCGCAATATATGTACAACCAAGCCTGCTAGGGTCCAGGCAGTAACTTATTTCCCTTGATTCCCAGCTGGAATGACAAAAGGTTTAGATGACCTGAAAGGGACAATTGTGGACCGATACTACTTTCAAGTTATGAAAATTATCAGTTCGTGAGACTTTCCTGTGTGATGTTCTGGAAAGTTAGGCCATGTGTAGTTGTCTGTTAAATAGCAGTCTGTTGCCATGTTTGTGGCAAGATGATCTACAAGACCAACTCTACTCCTTTTGGAAAGAAAAGAATATACATATATATATTTTTTTACTTTGAAGCTCCAAGAGCTTGAATATCCGATAACCTCCTGCCTAAAGTTCTTGCAATTGATACTGCCTTATAAGTGATGGCCAGAACACTGCTCTGTTGGAACGAACGGTTGAACTGATAGGAGAACCAGCAACTCCAATATATCTTTTCCTTGGAGACCTACTCTCCAAAAACTCAAAAGTTGTACAAACTGAAGGATTCATGGTCCATTTAAATGTGTTTTTGCCGATATAGCCGACGCTCGTGAGCTATGTGAGGATAGGTTAAGGCGTGGAGGAAGTATAAAACAGCTGGTACTGAAAGGGCAGTAGGATGAATGTCTCGCTCTACCAAGAAAAAGCAAACTTGTTCCAGAATTAGGCTTAGATGTTGTAAGTAGAATGTCTTCTTGCACACAAAAAGTAGAGATCACTCTGTAGAGTTGCCCACCCTCCCCCTTTAGTACCCCTGCTTGCAGCCCCAGACTGCCTAGGTTATGGAGGAGCAATGTCTTCTGTATTCTGAAATGAATGGCCAGGGAAAACCGAGGGCCTCCTGGTCAATATGGAGGACTGGCTATGACAACTATGTCCAAGGACCACGGCTATGAAACGCTCTGCTCACGGACATCCGCATGGGAGAAAACCATCGGGCCTTCAGGAAGAAACTTAAGACCCACCTCTTCTGAGGGATAAGGAAGACAATGGATAGAAGAAGCGCCTTGAGGTGATTTAGTTTGCAGGTGTAGCGCTATACAAGTTTTTCACTCACTCTCTCACTCATTGCAGTCCCATGGAGAGATCAGAGCATCTGCCCCCTGCGCCTTGTGGTGTGCGGAAACAAAGTCAGACATACCCAAAGTTTGCAATTACTCTGGGAAACGAGGAGGTCTGTCTGTGGTAGGGCCCACTTGTGGACCAGGTCAGAGAAGACCAGGGACATAGACCCTCATTGTGCTCTGGGAAGCTTGTACTTGTTCAAAAAAATCTGATGGGAGGTAAACTGCATCTGGAATTTTGCTGGGAATCTTCCATCCCAGGCGTTATGGGTTTTACCTCTCTCACTAGCATATTGCCGTGAGTTTCACCCAGGAGCTGAATATAGGCAACTACTGCCCTGTTGCTCAACTGCAAGGAGACTGGTCTTCCTTGACTCTGTAGTAAGGCCAAAGTGATAAAAGGGGCTGTTTGAACCCCAGCGCGTTCAAGATTACCCTCCTTGGCTGGGAATCTCCGCCTGCCTTGACCTAAAGTCCCTCACAGTGCATCTTCCCGAGCGTCTTGTAGACATGATTCGTAGCAATTCTCCAGTGTAAAGGTCCTAATGGACCGAGACTTGCTCAAGGTCTTTCCATCGTGGCGGACCGCTACTCATACTGAGTAACACGGTTTATTAACAGTGTTCGATCCCGTTTCCTCCCTTGTAGAATTCTTGAAATTTAAATTTGCGCAGGTGCCCATGCACTCCAGGAATCTTCTGTATGCATGATGACGTTGTACCCAGAAAACTGAGGCACTGAGAAACCATCAAACAAGCGGAAGTATACATCCTCAGAATCCTGATCCTGACTGTCACCACTTCCTCTGATAGAAATAAGAGGAACTAGAGCACCCCCAGGGTACACTAACCATTAGGATGGAGACCGTTGGTTTTGCTTTCCCTCTAAGGTGTGAGGATAGGATAGGCATCCTGACAACCCAGCATACCAGCAGCATCCAGCCATGTGGTTGTACTGTTTAATGGACTTCAGCTTAAAGATCTCAAAGAGGACCCAGAAGGGTTTGACCTCTTCCGATCTGCTACTGGACACCAGCCAACATCCCCTGCAAACCCCAAACAGGATTGTATAGAAAACCTGCAATCCCTTGAGTCTGAAGTGTATTGTAGTATTGTAAGCATTGTAGCAGCACACCTGTTGTGGTGGACTTGGCATATGCGTGAGAGAGAAATGGTCTGGGGGAGGAGCAGTGAGGAATTTCCCGAAGTGACCATGAGTGCCTGATACCTTCATCCAAGGACCTGTACCACATGCTGTCCAGAAACACGCAAAGTGTGCCCTCTAGGTCTTACCTCAAGGCTTCACTATTGCAACCCCAAAGTCGTGTGATCTTGCTGCGATTTTTGTAGTTTTTTTTTGCTGCAATTTTGATGTGACTGGAAACAATGCCTGTATACGTTGCATCAAAGTGGAATCAAAGTAGTGCAAGGACTATTTTGAAGTCGATGCCACTTGAAGTCGCACAGATATAAATGATACTCATTGGAAATTATGGGGAATGGCCTGTCATGCGACTTTCCAGTCTCAAGTCGCACTAAAGGAAACTGAGCCCTAGAGTTTGGGCATGCACTTGTGTGACTGATTTATTCCCAGAAGTCTGCACTAAGGTACAAGTCAGACTTTTTTTTTTTTGCACCCACTACTACAAAAATGTCATTTTTGGCAAGATACTCCCAAAAGGAAATTTAATGCCTAAAGGGATGCAGATCCTGCCACTATCCTCAGAGTCCTGCAAGTGCAGCAGCTGGTTGAAAATTATTAAACCATCCCCATTAGGCTCGTCCAACACATGGGCTGGTTATTGCTGGTCTGCTGGCACCTGCAGATGCTACAGTATGTAGGAGCAGGTTGACCCTTAGCTTGTTCAGGGTATACAGTTTTGACAGCCTGTTTATATGGGCATTTTTCTCCAACATCTTTCCATTCTTTCCCACTTTTGTTTCTAGGAAGCAATACTCAGCCCAGGGTCTCAACCGTATGGCCTCCCTAGCCACCAAAGTGCCAGGATGCTTTTCCAGTGGTTTAAAAAAGCAACTATGTGGGACTTCCTGTGAAGCCTCCATGTCACCTTCAGTCTAACGAGAACCACAAGTCGCTGACATCCCTTCACATAGAGTGGGTCATAAGGTATAATGGGTGCAGTGCTAAATAGTTTTATGGGCGTCAGACACCTAGGGTGTGCCACCTGTCCAGGATTCACCAGGACAATTTGGGCTTTGAATCACATGTCAGGGCCTCAGTCTGCAAAGCGATTCCATCCCTCCTCAACATAACTCTGGGAGAGAGATTAGGGCCAGGACACCCTTAGGAAGCCGCAACACCAACCCGGCAGACTCTAAGACTTCTACAGAATGACAGCCACGCAGTAAAAACATCCAGCAAGATGCCACATCTGCACTGATAGGAACGCTGTCTCCTATGGCAACAGTCTACAACAGTTTACAATACAAGTGTAACAGTAGCTTCAGGTAATTAAGGTGAGTTCAAAACAGAATCTTGTGCCACTCTTATCAATAATAAAGACATTTGGCATTACCTGTTAGCTGCATACTCCTCCAGGCAGTGTCTACTCACCAGCTTCCTGGGCATAGGTACTGTGCCATAGGCCCTGCAGGACTCTTGCAGGGGCACCGGCTCTGGGAAGAGGAGCAAAGACGTCTTCCTTGGAAATTTCTCCTGAGTGGGGGCGCCATCCAGGCTATGCTCCCCTGAAGAACGTCTGTGTTTCCTTGGCCTGGCTCTTTTGAGAGCGTGGGCATGCGGGGCTGAAGCAAATCAAAGCAATCCACACAAGAGGGCACTCTTTTCTGAAAACTTACCTATATGGTGGTCCCCATCCTAGTTGTTGAGGGTCTTTGTATTATGAGCAGTAACTGACTCTTCATCTGTGGAGAAAATGGGACGGCCAGCTGAGGTAAGGATAGCTGAAAAGTGACAGAAGTAGCAGGAGTAGACATAAGAGAAAGGATTCCACTTTCTTTCCTGATTTATCTACATACACCTACATCTGTATATACACCTATACACACACACACACACACACACATATATATATATATATATATATACAGTATACATATATACACACACATACACACAGACATATCTACCTGCACAGGGTGAGTCTGGGCATGTTAAGAAGGGGTTAACTGAATAGGGTAAGAATTTCCCTTTCAGACCTGATTGTCAGCTGAGCTGAACATGTCAGAGATGAGTTGTGTGTCTGGAGAAAGAGACACAGGCAGCAGCATGATGTGTGAGAGGATCCATTGTTGGATTGTGTACCTACTGGGGTGAGCAAAACCATATCAGAGACTATAGCTCTGGCTATAGCCATGTACTTTGTCTATATATCAATCTGTTGGCTAAAGAGACTGAACATTTCCTATCTCTTTACCTGTGTTAGAAGACAAGCCTGTAGTTTCTTCTGTTTGTTTTGCTGAAACAGTGAATAAGAAAGGTAATGAAAGACAAAAAAGGGAGATATAGGTAAAAGGTACAGGTGACCCTGTATGGCACAAGGGGCCAAGAGAGATAAAGCATAGCTGGCCCCTCCATATTCCACAAGCGCTGCAGTTATCAATTGTAAAAGCAGATTTCGTTCCTAAAGAGGAAACACTGCAGGAGCCCCAATAAGACCCACAGAAGGGGCTCCCAGACTATAGCGCATTTAGCAGCCTGAGCGCGGGGACTTCGCACTGGGAGAGGCTCAACCCAGACGGCTACTGCACTGAGGCAGAGGGGGGACATAGTACTGCTTACTCTTCACTGGTGCATGAGGTATGAGGAAAAAAATAAGAATGGGGTGGCGGCTAACCATGCCTTAATTTATGCTATTCACTGGTCCTGAGGGAGTGGTCAAGAGGCGGAGCTCTATCACTAGTATGCTGCCATGTTGGCGTCAGGAAATATGTTTATGAGAAATACTGTATGAACTGTTCCATGTAGACTCTGTGCAGTCATAGGTTATGCAGCAAGCACAAAATAGTATGCTGTGCGTAGTTCCACCCCACGGGATGAAAAAGTATACAGCACACGTTCATCATATATGTAAATAAATGATTGCTACAGTGTTGTTTCTTATAGTCTGCAAATCAGCAAGTATACATTACACTGTAGACTTCTTGTTTTATTAAACTGCACTTTTGTAGTTTCCCCATTTGAAATATTGATATAACATTAAAAGGGTCTATCCATTAATGTTTTCACTTAAGATTCATACAACTGGGGAGCGTGGCCTAGACAGGCATGTGAGCGGTCGCATAGCACGGAGCTCCCGCTATCAATTCTCTAACGATCCTTCCCACGGTGATCCTGCCACACAAAAACCCACCGAAAGACTTACCTTACCTTCCCTGGTGCGGCGGTGATATTTTTGAACCATCCCCGGCTCCCGTTATGGCCCACAAAGGCGACAAAGATCCGATGGCGGCGGCGGCCCTGCGCATCCAAGATGGTGCCGGCTCCATTCTCCCACAGAGAGCTCCGCGCGGCTGGGAGAAGTCCAACAAATCCCAGAAACAGCAGGGAAGGGAGCAGCCCAAGGACATGTTGTATTATGCCCAGAAGCTGCAGGGCCCTAGCAGCTCCCTTCACCCTCAGCCGCAAGCCCCACTGCATGACTCCGGAGGACAAGATGGCGCCTCCGCCCTAGACGACACGCTGCCTCTGGAGGTGTCCCAGGACCAGGAACAGATCAATGATCTGCTTGAGAGGCCAGCTGATGCCCCACAGCCTACTTTAAGTAAGATCCTGCAGGCAGTGCAGAGATGCACGACTTCAGTGACGGCGTCTGTGGATGGCTTGAAACTACAGTTTGGGGCACTGACAGAAACTGTGTCCCTCATAAGGCATGACATTCAACAAATTAGGGAGCGGACCACGGCGGTGGAGGGGGCATCAGCGAGGTGGAAGATCAGCTACCCCCCCTCGCCAGAGACACAAGATTGGCGCTACAACAGGCGGCCCCAGGCGAACGCAAAAACGGATGACATCGAAAACCGTTTATGGAGAAACAACGTGCGCATAATGGGGCTCCCTGAGAAGGTGGAGGGCAGGGACCCCACGACCTTCGTGGAGTCATGGCTCCAGGAGATATTTGGCACGGAAGCATTCACCACGCTGTTTGTGGTAGAGAGGGCCCACTGCACGCCTCCTAGACCACTCCCGCCAGGTAATCCACCTTGGCCTATGCTTCCCAGGCTCCTGAATTACAGGGACAGAGAGATCATACTTCGCTTGGCCCGGGAAAAGGGAACAGTGCATTACAAACGGCGCAAGAGTGTCGTTTTTACCCGGACTTCTCGGCAGAAGTACAGCCTGGAGAGCCAAATTTTCTGATGTCAAGTAGCGCCTACAAAGGCTCCAAATAACCTATGCCATGCTGTACCCGGCCAAGCTAAGGGTTACCGCCAGAGGCCAAGCAACATTTTTTGAAACCGCTGCGGAAGCTGCTGACTGGCTGGATAGCAACGAACATGACCTGAGGAGAAGACACGATGCGGACGAGGGAGACTGAAGACCTGAACCACACTCGGTGGGAAAAGGTATGACACTTGCTGAAGAAGGGTGTCTTCATTCACCACTTGCAAAGCGGGACATGTTTTTATATTTTTTTTATTTTTTCTGGTTAGCGCTGGCTCAGTGCATTGAAAGTTGATATTTCCCTGAGATGGACTCTGAGCGGCTCTGTGGAGGAGGCTCCCCCACTGCGCGTCGCGCAAATTCGAGATCGACCCCCGCTTGAAGGGGTGGACTGTTTGGTGCCCAGTTGGCACGGAGTTACAGAGACTGTGTTTTTTTCTCTTTTTTTCTTTTTTTGCTCACCTCGGTACACGTTTTGTTGCCTCTCTCTCCCCCCGTGTGTTTTTGCTCCCCCACCCACTCCACGTGTGGACGGATCCGTGCAGGCCTACGAGTCCCTCTTCTGACTTCTGTGCCCAAAATAGGCGACCCATACCACTAACTTGGCCCTGGACTATGTCACAGGGGCATATTGCCTGCGGCGCTGCCGCTTTTCCTCCACTTGCCATGGCTACTACACCCAATAGTGACATGGAATGTCCGCGGAGTGCATGATCCTCTGAAACGCACTATGATCGGCTCTTGCCTGAAAAAGTTTCACCCGGCCATTGTGAGACTCCAAGAGACTCACCTTACAAGAGACAATCTGGGCTGCCTGGGTTTTTCCTGGGTGGGCAAGGCCTACCACTTCACTCACACCTCTTAGTCTCGGGGGGTGAGTGTGCTGGTACACAAATCCTTGGCTTACCAGGAAATCGACTCGGCAGTAGATTCTCACGGGCGATATGTTTTTCTTTACTGCAAAATTTTTACTGTAACATTGATACTTGCATTTGTTTATATACCTCCCCCATTTTCTAGAGAGGTTATACAATATCTTCTGTCGTACCTAGTCAATAAGCATGATGTGCCTGTTATGATTATAGGGGGACTTTAACGGCTGTCTTGATCCCAGACTGGATAGGCATCCGCCAGTCTTACCACCGCTGGGGGGAAGAGGTACCATTTTGAGCCGCCTCCTGGCGGAGGTGGGCTGGATAGATGTGTGGAGAGCCAGAAACCCGGCGACCAAACAATTTTAATGTTTCTCTAAGATCCATGGGTCGCTTTCCCGCATTGACATATGGTGTCCAAGCTAGAGTATCTCCCCAGAGGGGTGTCTGACCATTCCCCCCTGGTAGCACACTTAATCACCCGCCCAGCTTCCTCCTTGCCCAGGGCCCCCTGGAAATTGAATGCCTTCTGGCTAAAGCTCTTTCCTTCTCATGAGCGGATAGGACTACAAATAGAACAATACTTTGTAGAAAACGGTCTGAGAGGTGTTACTGTAGAGGGATGGGATGCGTTCAAGGCGTGCCTTAGGGGCACATTCATAGCTGAAATTACCTCCATCGAGTGCAACTCTGCAGCCCTTTTAAAACAGGTGGAGGACCAGGTACGAAGGTTGGAGCTGCAATTTGTAACAGACCCCTCGGACTCCGCGAGGGAGGCGTGGTTATCGGGCCAGGACTCTCTGGACCGGTTGAGGGCCTCCACCGCGGAAAAAAAACGCTTTTTCACAAAACAGGCCTACTATGAGGAGGGGGAGAAGACAGGCAGACTTCTGGACAGGATTGCTAGGTCCCAACAGGCGCCCCCAGCCATCGGAGCAATCCGTGACTTCCAGGGATGGTTAGTGAATGACCCGGAGCAGATTGTTGCCGTACTAGCAGCCTTCTACACAGATCTGTACAAATCTCGGGATGGCTATTCCGATAGTGAGTTGCAGGCGTACATGGACGCTGTGGCTCTCCCGACTTTGAGCGGGCGGGTCCGGGCTGAGATGGACGCTCCTCTTACCCTTAATGAGTTAATGGAGGCGGCCGCTTCCTTCCCTACCTGCAAAGCCCCGGGAGATGACGGGATTTCCATGGAAGTTTACACCCAGTACGGGGGGAGATCCTTCCTAGGTTACTGAGGGTTTTTAACGCCTCGTTTGACCTGGGGAAGCTCCCTCCATCTATGACAAGGGCAAATATCATCCTTCTGTTGAAACCGGGCAAAGCCCCCCTCGACCCAGGCTCATACAGGCCCATTTCCCTACTCAAAAGCGATGTTAAAATCCTTGCGAAAGCACTAGCCATCAGAGTGAACAAGGTCATTCTATCCTTAAACACCCCGACCAGGCAGGGTTTATGCCTCGTAGCTCCACCGCGACAAACCTTAGATGCCTATACCTTAACATGCAAACTTCAGATTCCGCCGGCCATAGGGCACTGTTGTCACTTGATGCCAACAAGGCTTTCGACAGTGTCGGCTGGCGGTATCTGTGGGCTGTGTTGGTCAAGTTTGGCTTCGGCCCCAGGTTCCTCAGATGGGTGAGACTGCTGTATGATGCACCTCAGGCGGCCATACGTTTATCAGACAGGATGTCTCAGGCCTTTGCTCTGGGCAGGGGGACCAGGCAGGGATGTCCCCTGTCCCCTCTGCTCTTCGCTCTGGCAATTGAGCCACTGGCGGGATTCTCCCGCGGTCAAGGGCTTCCGTTATGGAGACATGCATGAAAAAATCATGCTTTAGGGCGATGACATGCTCCTGTTTTTGGAGGATGCGGAAGACTCCCTGAACCGAGTGATGTCCTTGGTGGCGGGGTTCGGCCATTTCTCTGGCCTCACCATTAATTGGACTAAGTCAGCCCTGATGTATCTAGACGGGCCTCCCCCGTCCGATGGGAGTCCCACATGTCCTGTCCCCGTAGTAACTTCCTTTAAATGCCTGGGGGTACATGTCTCCCCTAAGGTGACCGATTATTGTAGCTTGAACGTCTTTCCCTTACTGACCAGGTTCAGAGACAAGATCCACATATGGAATAGGTTAAAAATGTCCCTAGCTGGCAAAACCAATCTCATCAAGATGATTTTGATGCCGCAGTTACTCTACCTACTTCACAACTCACCGGTAGTCATCACCCTCAAGACTTTTAGAGTGGTCAACTCGCTTTTTAGGCAACTGCTCTGGCACATTAAAGCTCCCAGGATAAAACTGGAACAATTGCAGTGCCCCAAGGAGGGTGGGGGGCTGGCTCTTCCTAACCCGTGGATCTACTACCTGGCTGCTCGGGGGCTGCATCGATACCGGAGGGTCTTGAGGCCCAGCGGTTTCAGAAACCTAACAAGAAAATGCCTACTTATGCGCTCATCCAGAAGGTTTGGAATAAGGCAAGGCAGCTCCAGGGGGTCACAGGGTTCACTGAATTTAGCCCAATCTGGGAGAACAATACGTACACTGAACTGGCCAAGCTAGATCAGGGTCCTAGATGGTGCCTTCAGGGCGTAACGCTCCTCAAACAGGTATTCCGAGGTGGTACACTACTCCCGTTTGACACCCTTCGGTCCAGATTTGCACTCCCTCAATCCATGCTCTTTTACTATTTACAACTGAAACATGCAATTAGGGCCCAGGGAGATGCGGTGGAGTGGGCTCAGTCCCCCACTCCAGTATTCCTCATCTTAAAGGCCGCATCTGAGACTAGAGGTATCATTTCACAGTGTTACAACATGTTGCTAGACTCATTTTTAGAGGCACATCCCATGAAAGTGGCGGACCAGTGGGAGGCAGATGTAGGTCCGATGACAGGGGACATGTGGGAGGAAGCGCTGATGGCAGTCAATAGCTGTTCACTCAATGTAGCACAGAAAGTATCTCAGCTGTACATTTTGCTGAGGGTCCACTACACCCCAGTAAAACGTTTTAAAATGGGCGGGGTTGCAAGGTAATGTCTGGCGATCTGATTCACTTGCTCTGGCGCTGCCCCAAGCTCCACAGGTTCTGGAAGGAAGTTGTGGACACACTTAACTCTGTGTTCCAGGTAGCCGTGCCCCTGGAGCCGATATACTGCCTGCTTGGAGTGTTGGAGGGAGTGGTAACAGAGGAATTGACTCGAATGGCATTAAACAGGGCACTGTTCCAGGCCAGGAGGGCCATTCCCCTGAATTGGAAACTGGAGGACCCCCCAACGCTTAAATCTTGGGTGATGCATATGGGCAGGATGCTTGTCATGGAGAAGTACATATATCAGCACAGGGGAAATGCGGGCAAATTTGACAGGCTTTGGGATACATGGCTGGCCACGCCTGGCTTGAGCCCTATGGAACTTGTTATGGGGAGGTTGCTGGGTGGCAATTAGACTTGCCAGTTAAGGGGCGGTGGGATTAGAGGGCATGTTACTGGATATTGCTAGAATGTACTAGATGCTGGATGGAGCGGTATATGTGAAGTGTACTATATATGCTGCGGCTGTTATGTCATATTAGTTTTCTTTTCCTGTATGTTATGTGAGCAATAAAAACTTTTCTGATTAAAAAAAAAGATTCATACAACTATTATCCAACATTACATTTTTTTTCATATAAGATGAATCTTAGGTAAAAACATTGATAATGAGACCCCTGAGGAGCTTTATTTTTGGCAAATTAAGAAACAATTTTTGTAACATTATCCACTTGCTGACCCCCCGATTTACTGCTACAGGGCAGCTATTCTGTGCAGAATCAAGTGTTTATACAGTACAGACCAAAGGTTTGGACACACCTTCTCATTCAAAGAGTTTTCTTTATTTTCATGATTATGAAAATTGTAGATTCACACTGAAGGCATCAAAACTATGAATTAACACATGTGGAATTATATACATAACAAAAAAAGTATAAAAAAAATGAAAATATGTCATATTCTAGGTTCTTCAAAGTAGACACCTTTTGCTTTGATTACTGCTTTGCACACTCTTGGCATTCTCTTGATGAGCTTCAAGAGGTAGTCATCTGAAATGGTCTTCCAATAGTCTTGAAGGAGTTCCCAGAGATGCTTAGCACTTGTTGGCCCTTTTGCCTTCACTCTGCGGTCCAGCTCACCCCAAACCATCTCGATTGTGTTCAGGTCCGGTGACTGTGGAGGCCAGGTCATCTGGCGCAGCACCCCATCACTCTCCTTCTTGGTCAAATAGCCCTTACACAGCCTGGAGGTGTGTTTGGGGTCATTGTCCTGTTAAAAAATAAATGATGGTCCAACTAGATGCAAACCAGATGGAATAGCATGCCGCTGCAAGATGCTGTGGTAGCCATGCTGGTTCAGTATGCCTTCAATTTTGAATAACTCCCCAACAGTGTCACCAGCAAAGCACCCCCACACCATCACACCTCCTCCTCCATGCTTCACAGTGGGAACCAGGCATATAGAGTCCATCCGTTCACCTTTTCTGCGTCGCACAAAGACACGGTGGTTGGAACCAAAGATCTCAAATTTGGACTCATCAGACCAAAGCACAGATTTCCACTGGTCTAATGTCCATTCTTTTTTTTCTTTTTTTTTTTTATTGGTATTTCAGAATAAAGTACAACAACAAACATGTCATCATGTAAGAACTCAATATACAACGAAGCAACACATAAGTGTATATGGATACTACAGTGAACAAGTATAAAATCAAAATTAGAGAGAGCGAATCCATACTATATTTAAGAAAAATACAAGTACATAACAAACTACAAACTAACTGAAGGGGAAGTAAAGGGAGGGTTGAGGGGGGGAAATAAAACGTTAGAATGGATTAAGTAATCAATAATCAGTCATATTCAAGACAAGTAATATTGGTCTATATTACAGGAATTCTAAAACAAAGAGAACACATTCAGGAAGAAATTATGTTTGTGTATTCATTAGAATTGGTAAAATGGATCCAGCAAGCCCACTTTTCATTAAAAAAAATTGGAGAGTCTCTAGCTTGCTGGATCAATTCCTCCATCTCAGCAATTTTAATAATTCTCTGAACCCATTCCGAAACGGAAGGAGGAGATGGGTTTTTCCATCGAACTGGTATACACAACTTGGCAGCATTAATCAGATGAGTAATAATAGACTTTTTATAAACATAGCGGGGTAAGGAAGTGTGATGCAATAAGTATTGGGCTGCAGTAAAATCCAGAACATATGTAGTGATAATAGGAATGATTCGATGTACCTCTTTCCAAAATGTTTGAATGAGAGGGCAATCCCACCATATATGCAGAAGAGTACCTACATTAGTTTTGCACCTCCAGCACAAGGGGGAGGAGGTGGGGTCAAACTTGTTACATAGTTACATAGTTACATAGTTAGTCAGGTTGAAAAAAGACACAAGTCCATCCAGTTCAACCATAAAAAAAATAAACAAACAAAATAAACACAGTGGGGTAGATTCATGTAGAGATCCGACGGTGTATCTACTGATACACCGTCGTATCTGTGTGATCCGACGCTCGGATCCATGCGGCTGATTCCTCGAATCAGGTTCCGCATAGATCTCCCTTAGAGCCGACAGGTGTAAGTGAGTTACACTGTCGGATCTTAGGCTGCAATCTCCCGCCGTCCGCTAGGTGGCGCTTCAGTTATTATACGCGACGAATATGCAAATGAGGAGAACCGCCGATTCAGAATCGAATGCCCGGCCGTGGTTTTTTTTTTACGTCGTTCGCGTTTCGGCTTTTTCCGGCAGATCGTTACCCCTGCTATATGCGGGGTAAGTGCGGCGGATCCTATGTTAAGTATGGCCGTCGTTCCCGCGTTGAGTTTTGAATTTTTTACGTTGTTTACGTAAGTCGTTCGGGAATACGGCCATACGTTAATAGCGTTAACGACGAAAACAATGACGTGCTTGCGACGTCATTTAAAGCAATGCACGCTGGGAAATTTAGCCGCCGGCGCATGCGCAGTACGATCGGCGCGGGGACGCGCGTGATTTAAATAGTAAACTCCCCCTAGCCGCGGAATTTGCATTCCGCCGGGGGATTTACGATCCGCCAGGGCTACTTACGAGGCAAGTGCTTTCTGAATACAGCACTTGCCTCAAAAACTGGCGCAGGCGGATCGTAAAAAAGATAGATCACGCGGATCAAAAGATCCGCTGATCTACATGAATCCACCCCAGTACATCCCATACACCCAACTCCATACCCACAGTTGATCCAGAGGAAGGCAAAAAACCCCAGCAGAGCGATGATCCAATTTGCTGCTGGAGGGGAAAAAATTCCTTCCTGATCCCCCGAGAGGCAATCGGATTTACCCCGGATCAACTTTACCTACAAAATTTAGTACTCCGTTATATTATGTGCATTTAGGAAAGAATCCAGGCCTCTCTTAAAGCAATCTACTGAGCTGGCCAGAACCACCTCCGGAGGGAGTCTGTTCCACATTTTCACAGCTCTTACTGTGAAGAAACCTTTCCGTATTTGGAGGTGAAATCTCTTTTCCTCCAGACATATAGAGTGCCCCCTTGTCCTCAGTGTTGACCTTAAAGTGAATAACTCAACACCAAGTTCACTATATGGACCTCTTATATATTTGTACATGTTGATCATATCCCCCCTTATTCTCCTCTTCCCAAGAGTGAATAAATTCAGTTCCTCTAATCTTTCCTCATAGCTGAGCTCCTCCATGCCTCTTATCAGTTTAGTTGCCCTTCTCTGCACTTTCTCCAGTTCTCCGATATCCTTTTTGAGAACTGGTGCCCAAAACTGGACTTCATATTCCAAATAAGGTCTTACTAATGATTTGTACAGGGGCAAAATGATATCTCTATCTCTGGAGTCCATACCTCTCTTAATACAAGAAAGAACTTTGCTCGCTTTGGAAACCGCAGCTTGGCATTGCATGCCATTATTGAGCTTATGATCAACTAAAACCCCCAGATCCTTCTCCACTACAGATCCCCCCAGTTGTACTCCCCCTAGCATGTATGATGCATGCATATTCTTAGCCCCTAAGTGCATAACTTTACATTTAACAACATTAAACCTCATCTGCCACTTAGTCGCCCACTTAGACAGAGCATTGAGGTCGGCTTGTAAATTGGAGACGTCCTGCAAGGACGTTATTCCATTGCATAGCTTGGTGTCATCTGCAAAAACAGAAATGTTACTTTGGATCTCAGACCCAATATCATTTATAAATATATTGAAAAGTAAGGGACCCAACACCGAACCTTGGGGTACACCACTGATAACCTTGGACCATTCAGAGTATGAATCATTAACCACAACTCTCTGAATTCTGTCTTTCAGCCAGTTTTCTATCCATTTACAAACTGATATATCCAATCCTGTAGACCTTACCTTACACATGAGCCGTGTGTGGAGAAATGTATCGAACGCTTTTGCAAAATCCAAGTATACCACGTCCACTGCCACGCCTCTGTCCAGGGTTTTACTTACCTCTTCATAAAAGGAAATCAGGTTTGTCTGACAACTTCTGTCCTTCATGAATCCATGCTGTCTGCTGCTTAAATAGTTTGTTTCCAGCAAGAACTCATCCATGTGGTCTTTTATTAAACGTTCCAGTATCTTCCCAACTATAGAAGTTAAACTAACCGGTCTATAGTTACTCGGTAAAGACTTTGTTCCCTTTTTAAATATAGGCACCACATTGGCTCTACGCCAATCCAGTGGTACTATTCCTGTCATTAATGAGTCCCTAAATATTAGATACAGTGGCTTTGAAATTTCAGAGCTCAATTCTTTTAGGATCCGTGGGTGGATGCCATCTGGTCCAGGTGCTTTATCCACCTTTATTCTGTCTAAATATTTCTGGACCATATCACTTTTGAGCCATTGTGGATTTGGGGCTGTGTCACTCCCACCCCCATTATGGACATGAGCTCCCCCATTCTCCATTGTATACACAGAGCTGAAGAAAGCATTTAATAAATTTGCCTTCTCTATGTCCTCAGTCACCCAGTCTAGATTATTTTGTAAAGGGCCTACATGCTCAGACTTGACCTTTTTATATATTAATATATTTAAAGAATTTTTTGGGGTTTGTCCTACTATCTTTTGCAATCTGTCGTTCATTTTGAATTTTTGCATCCTTGATTTCCTTTTTACATATTCTATTATATTCTTTGTAACATTTAAACGACACTAGTGTTCCTTCATTTTTATATTTTTTAAAAGCTATTTTCTTATTGTTTATAGCTTTTTTAACTTTGACAGTGAGCCACATAGGTTTTATCTTTAGCCGTTTAAACTTATTGCCCATGGGAATATACTTTGCAGTGAGGTTCCAAAGAGTCTTTTTGAAGAATTCCCATTTCTGTTCTGTGTTCATCGGTGCCAATATTCCCTCCCAGTCCAAGCCCTGGAGAGCAGTCCTCATGCTTTGAAAATTTGCTCTCTTGAAATTAAGTGTTTTTATCTTTCCTGTATGTATTTCTTGCTTATAGTTTACATTAAACGAAATCATGTTATGATCACTGCTACCCAGGTGCTCCTTTATCTGAACATTAGTAATAAGCTCTGCATGGTTTGAGATTACCAGGTCCAAGAGAGCATCATTCCTAGTTGGGGCCTCAATAAACTGGACCATAAAATTGTCCTGCAATAGGTTTTTAAATTTTTGTCCTTTAACTGTCCCAGAAATTCCATTATTCCAGTCAATTTCTGGGTAGTTAAAATCCCCCATTATTATCACCGTCCCAGCCCTTGCAGCCCTTTCCATCTGTGCAAGGAGCAGAGTCTCCACCTCCTCATTAACATTGGGTGGTCTATAACAAACTCCAATGATTAACTTTGAACTACGTACATCTGTATGCAGTTCCACCCATAATGCTTCAACTTCATCACATTTTTTTTTTTTTTTTTTTTTTTTAAAGTGTATTTTGTGCGTGAACTCGAGAGAGAGGAGCCGGACTGCAGGAGTTGGGAGTAGGCAGACCCTCCCCCGGAGGCAATCGCCATCCTTCTCCATGCCCCTGGTGGCAATGGCGGGTGTGAAGAGGGGCCTCCCACTCACCCCGCCCTACCTGCTCCTCTTGGGAGCCCAACTGGGGCCCAACGGGACCCCAATGGGCAGAGGGACTCCCCTATGAGGGAGTGAGGGGGCCTAGCCCACCCAGCCTGCCCCGTAGGTCCTTCGCCTCTCTTTATTTTAAGAGACCAACGGAGGCTATCAACGGCCCTGCAAAGTGGTCAGGATGAAGCCAGGATGCATTTCGACACACAAGAATTGCAATGAACTATCGGATTACTTCATTAATAAAATCGAGGTGATCCGTGAAAGCATTCAGCAAAACAATTCCCCCTCAGCAGCCTCTCACACAACACCCATAGTAATTCTTCTATATCAGGTAAGTTCGCCCTGGAACCCATCTCCATCGAGACCACTAAGAATGTCATTTGTACTCTGCGTAATAGCACAGCGCCAAATGACGTTATCCCTAACTGCTGAAGGAATGCGCCGACATTCTGGCTCCTCCCATCACGCAGCTTATCAACCAGTCTTTCTGAAGGCATAGTGCCATCCTGTCCTGGACCCCAATCCACTCCACCGCCCTCCCTGGATAACTAGCCTCAACGTACCTCAACGTACTCTCGATAATGCAACAGAAAAAGTAGTGGTACAACGCTGCAACAGCTCTAGACACGACAGCATGCTGAAAGTATGGGACAAACCGCAGACGAAGGAGAATCTGAAATATGGGACGAGTTCACTGTAGACCACAATCTGTTACTGACCACAATCTGGACTCGCTGAAGTAGCCAGAGTCGCAGAAGGCGATCTATCTTGGTTCTCCTCTTTTCTGAAAACCGATCGCAAACAGTGAAGTTAGGACCTTTCACGTCTGACAAACGCACAGTAACATGCGGAGTCCCTCAAGGATCGCCTCTTTTCACCAGTGCAATCTTCGTCCTCTCGTTGATTTCAGCAGCCCAAAACTGCTCTACCACTCATATGCAGATGACACACAACTCTACCTCATCTGCAACAGACAGGATCACACACCTCAATCTAGAGACATGTCGCTGGAACTTATCAAAACACTCACATCAACTTGAATTTTCAATCATCACCCCTAGCTCATCACCCCTAGCGTCATCACCCCTAAGCCTCCTCATGACTACAGTAGTCACGGATCTAGGTCACTATCACCATCTTGCGCCTACTACGCAGACTCACATTCTCCCTTGGCCTCCGTACCAAATGCTCGTCTGCACGTTCAGTACGGCCTCCCCAACCTTGGTCCATGGGAAAACCCTTCATCCAGTCTCAGAGTGAAAAGACAGAATCCATGCTCTTCCCATAATCCTCGCGTTTTGCGATCCACGATCAGAAATCAAAGCCAACTCAAGTCCATTCGCGATCAAGTCCCAAAAGCCAACTCTCCAAGTTCCCAAGCATTAAAAAAGGTCTTTTCTCTTTTGGAGGCTAGCATTTATCATTTTCTCTTTTGATATCAAAGGATTCAGTTCGCATGTGCCGGCTATACAAGTTGGCCAAAGTGCATGTGTTTTAATAATAGCATACTAAGCACAGGCGTACCTTGCATAGCACACCCAGAGCCGCTTCAATTCAGTAGAGACCAGGGATCCGAACCCTTGGCTGCAGAGGTGAATGGCTTGTCAGCGCAGTGCCAATCACGTTGAGCCACCACAGCTCCCGGCAACTTCATCACATCATTGTTAATCAAGTAAGGTGTTCTGTACCACCTAGAATACATTTTATATCCATTCTCTTGTGTCAGCACGTTCAGTGAACCTTTATGTATATAGGTGAAAATCTGTTTCCATTCCTCAGATGAAATATCCATCTCAAGCAATCTCTCCAGTAACTGGAGGCTATATCATCCTTGGGATTAATATTTGAGAATAACAAAGCGTAATTTCTAGAGATTAGATGTCTTTGGGGAGCCATTTTAGTACACAATTTTTCAAAGGGCGTTCTTATTCCTGCACCAAAGGGAAGAGCG
The DNA here is from genome assembly GCA_029574335.1 of Rana kukunoris. NCBI lineage: Eukaryota > Metazoa > Chordata > Amphibia > Anura > Ranidae > Rana > Rana kukunoris. The sequence continues at coordinate 465,829,596 of CM056050.1, forward strand.
GATAGTTGTAAGAAAGAATTGTTTAACATTTTCAAATTCCTGGAGTGTAATTCCAGAATCTTTAAATTGTATACGAAATTTGTCGTAAGTGATAAAACTTCCTTCTCAAAGAAGGATTTAGCTCTCAATATTAAAGGTGAACAGGAAAAAGGTGCCTCCATAGGTTTCGAAGGAAATCTTGAACTGGGATCAATAAGAGTCATAGGTCCAGGAAACGAGGAGATATTTAATTTAGCACACAGAGATTTAAAGATCTGTATAGTGGCATTAGAAAGGGGATGGTTTTTAGCGGAACGTGGTACCTTATTAGGGTCTGTCCAAGGCAATTGTTGGAGCGAAGTTTTACATGTTAGTTCTTTAAGATTAATCCAATCCTTTGAACTCCTGTGTAACTGCCAATCTACAATGCTGGTCAAGTGGCAGGACCAATAATATCTTTGGATATCTGGTAATCCAATTCCCCCTAGCGTCTTGGGACAAACGAGTTTATCCCACCTTATTCGAGGGCGTTTGGAGAACCAAATAAACTTTAAACAAAGTTTTCTGTACGTGTTAAAAAAAGAGGCAGGTAATTTTATTGGGATGGTTTGAAGGAGGTAGAGAATTCTAGGAAGAATATTCATTTTAATGATAGCAGCTCTACCAAACCAGGAATAGAAACGAGCATCCCATTTCAAAAGATCGTCTTGGATAGATTTGAGAATGGGTAGGAAATTGCAGGAGTATAGATCTTTTAATTTCAATGGAATATGTATACCCAGATACGTGAGTGCATGGGATTCCCATTTGAAGGGAATTACGACATCGGGTCGTAATGAAACGTTTAGGGCTCTAGATTTATCGAAGTTAATTTTTAAGTTTGAGACCAATTCAAAAAATGAGAAATCTTTTAAAAGGACTGGTATCGTGGTAATAGGTTCAGATAGAAAAAGGATGACGTCGTCAGCGTAAGCAGCCAATTTATAATGTCCGTCTTTGATCCTAATTTCTTTAATATCGGGGTTATTTCGGATCTTACAGAGAAAAGGTTCCAGAGTTAGTATGAAAATATTAGGAGAGAGGGACAACCCCGACGTGTCCCGTTTGACACGGAGAATGCGTCCGACAGGCAGCCATTTATTTTAATTCTAGCTGTGGGTGACGAGTACAATACAAGGATGAATTGTAACATACGGTCACCAAATCCCATAGCTTTTAAAGTTTCACGCATATACAGCCAATCTACCCTGTCAAACGCCTTCTCCGCGTCAAGGGAGAGGAAAAAAACGGGTTTAGACGTGTTATTCAACCAATGGTGGATTGTAATGGCTTTTTGGGTGTTGTCCCTAGCTTCTCTACCGGGAACGAAACCCACTTGATCTAGGGATATTAAGTTAGGAAGTAAGGGCAGAATACGGTTAGCTATTATTTTTGCATATAATTTTAGATCCACATTGAGCAGGGAAATGGGCCTATAATTGGATACTAGTAAATCATCTTTACCTGGTTTCGGTATCATCGTAATATGTGCCTCAAGGAGATCTTTTACATTACAAAGGGGTCGATCGGGAATCGAATTAAAAGCCTTCAGAAAATATTTCATTGTGATCTCAGAGAAAGAATTATAGTAGGTAACCGACAGACCATCTGGACCTGGACATTTTCCAATTTTAAGTTGTTTGAGTGCCCTGGATGTTTCTTCTGAATCAATAGGTCTATCTAGAAGTTCTGCTTCTTCTTTGGAAATAGGTTTAGGACCGTAAGTCGCTAAAAATTCCGTAATTAATTGTTTCCTTTGGGTTTCTGCGTCAGGAAGAGTATTTCTCTGAATATTATATCATTTGGAATAGAAATTTACAAATTGTTTAGCTATTTCGGAGGAGGAAGAGATTTTCTTCCCAGTGGGATCTAGAATTGAGTGTATGGTAGATGCAGATTTCTTTATTTGTATAGCTCTGGCAAGTAACTTCCCAGCTTTATTACCAAACTCATAGTAAAGCTTGCGTGACAGAATGAATTTTCGTTTAGTGGCTTTTTCGAGTACCTCTAGTAGGAGTTTTCTAGCCTCAAGGAGCCCAACATGGGCCTCTTTTGCCAGTGACAACTTGTGTTTGCTTTCAAGAGAATGAATATGATCAGAAAGGGATTTAACATATGCATCACGTGCTTTTCTTCTTTTAGAAGCAATCTAAATTAATTCTCCCCTTAAAACACATTTGTGTGCTAACCATAACGTCATGGGATGTGTATCTGGGGAGCCATTTTCCTCAAAGTACTTTGGAAGGATGGAGTTCAAAGCCTCAACATCCTTAGGGTTATTAAGGAGCGAACTAGGTCTGATTGGGATATAAAAAAATAATCGATTCTTGAGTATTTATCATGTGGTGGAGAGAAAAAAGTATAATCTTTAGTGTTTGGAAACAAGGTACGCCAAGTATCATGTAGGTTCAGATTTTTAAGAAGTGTCTTGACCGATTTAAGTGCTGAGAAGGGTATTGTGGACGATCCCGATGAGGTGTCCACCAGTGGATTAATAGCCAAATTGAAGTCTCCCCCCAGAATCAGTATACCCGATTGAAAAGAGCAAAGCGAGTTTAGAGTATTCCTGAGAAATGGGACTTGACCTTTGTTGGGAGCATATATATTAGCCAATGTGATATTTTTGTTATATAGGGATTCTTTTAAAAATATATATCTACCATCATTATCAGAAAGGGTGTCTTGAATTTGAATGGGGCAATTTTTCGAAATAAGGATAGAGACTCCCTTAGATTTAGATTCGGGATTGGTGGCATGAAAAACAAAAGGGTACCATTTGTTATTAAGATTAGGGATGTCATTGTTCCGGAAGTGAGTTTCTTGCAGGAATACTGTCTGCTTTTGCCTTCTTCAATAATAAAAACAACTTAGATCTTTTCTCAGGGATATTCAAACCCTTAACGTTTAAGGAATAAAAATTGACCAATGGGGACGGAGGCGAAACATTCCCTCGGTGCGTCATAGTGCTATCAGATGTGAAAGTGAATCTGAACGCACAAATTTGACAAAAAGCGACGTAAAAAGTGGCAACAGGGGAAACACAAAAGGGGAATCAAAAACCAAAATAGGGGATGGGGCAAGGGGTATAATAACCCTCGAATAAAAACAACACGTGGAAAATCAGATAGAGTTTCCAAAAACGATCTTATCTAAGGTGATGCAGTACAGAGTAGAGCGGACAGGCGTTGATACAAAATATACAACACCCAAGACTCTACTACTGTGTGGGGGTTGGCAAGTACTAGCCGGAAAAAAGAAAAAAAAGAAAAAAAACGCTACGACGATCTCCGCCGCTACAGTATGAGCAGCATGTAGCATAGATGGTGGAGGGCATATTCATAACAATAAATGAGCTTGTAATCATAAAGGGAACAGCATACAAGTAAAATAATGAATAACAACATCAATACTAATAAAAAGAGCTAACCTTCAAGTGAAAATGTGTTGATGTTAGGAATCTCATCATAGTATACGACTACGTGACATACATCAGAGTTAATGTTTCAATAAAGGATTGAGTACAAATAACAAACGTAAAAAAAGTATCCAATATTGAAAGGCTCTGGGCAAGAGAGACAAGCACAGAAAAACCGTCAATAAGAATACAATGAACGTTCAGAGCAGAAAAAATATAAACAATTTTGAAAAAAGCCAATCTTGCAGGCAATAGCGAGCAAAGGAATCTGATACATAGCATATTAAATTGAGTAAGAGCTCATAGGAGAAAAATGAGGAGAGTAGGCCCAAGTAGATCAATAGTTGCTTCGTAATCGTCTTGAGCGCGGTGAGCCGTAGAATCATCCTTAGCGCCATGTGTCGAAGTAGACGATTTTTCGTTTGAAGGGGACCGTCGTCTACAAAATCTAGTGGTTTGGGTCTCCATAACATCTGGTTTGTCAGCTACCCTAGTCTTATAATGAGGGCGGAATTCCGCATACCAATCCGGGACGTCGATCATAGGGATGTTCATGGCGTTACAGAACATTTTAAGGTCCTCAGGGACTCTTAATATAGCAGAGCGTCCTTGAAAAGTGGCCGAAAAACCAAACGGGAACTTCCACTTGTATACAATATTCTTACTGCGTAAAACTTCCAGCAAGGGTTTGAGATCCCTTCTATTTTGCAAGGTGATGTTAGAAAGGTCTTGAAAGATTTGTATAGAAGCACCTTTGTATGATATTTTAGATTTGCCCCTCATTTTTATCAGGATGTCTTCTTTTAGTCTATAATCAGTCAAGCAACAAATTACATCCCTAGGAGGATCACCCGGTTTGCCTCTGGATCTGAGCGCGCAATGTAAGCGCTCCATTTTGATTTTAGACATAGGGGGTCTGCCCAAAAGGTCATTGAATATATTATCAATGGCAGGTTGGAGATGCTCACTTTCTATTTCTTCAGGTAGACAACGTATGCGCAAATTATGACGTCTACTTCTATTCTCCAAGTCCTCTATTTGACGCTGCAAGTCTCTCATTTGAAGTAATTGCATGTTTATCTTACAATCCATTCTACGTAGGACATTATCATGCTGCGCATTAACTTTTTCCACACTTTGCACACGGTGCGCAATGTCCTGTATATCTATGCGGAGCTCCGCAATTGCCGCTGTCAGAGTAGTTTTGATATAATTTTTAATATCAATTGCAACAGCCTGGAGGTCGAACAGGCTGGGTTGTTGGGAGCTCATCATGGTGTGGTTTCCTATCACCACAGCTGACATTTCAGTATGAGACATCGATTGTGCCATTCGCGCGTTTAACGGCGAACGTACTCGTTAAATCCTATACACGGACGTCTCAGGATCGAAACCTCACAGTCAGTGGGTATCGAAAACAGCGGAAGATCCTCCGGTGTGGAAAGAAAAGACTGCAGCGGCGGGAGCTACGGATTCAAGCTGCCATCTTCCAGCGTGTCCAGGCCACGCCCCCCCATTCTTTGTTTTCTTTAGCCCAAACAAGTCTCTTCTGCTTGTTGCCTTTCTTTAGCAGTGGTTTCCTAGCAGATATTCTACCATGAAGGCCTGATTCACACAGTCTCCTCTAAACATTTGTTCTAGAGATGTGTCTGCTGCAAAAGGTGGCTACTTTGAAAGACCTAGAATATGACATATTTTCAGTTGTTTCACACTTTTTTGTTATGTATATAATTCCACATGTGTTAATTCATAGTTTTGATGCCTTCAGTGTGACTCTACAATTTTCATAGTCATGAAAATAAAAAAAACTCTTGGAATGAGAAGGTGTGTCCAAACTTTTGGTCTGTACTGTATATGCTGATGTGCCAATTCTGCAGTGATTGGTCACAGCTAGAGTTGAGCGGACACCTGGATGTTCGGGTTTGGCAGGTTGGCCAAACTTCGGAAAAAAGTCCGGGTTCCGGACCCGAACTTGACCCGAACCCGAACTCAAACCCCAACCCCATTGAAGTCAATGGGGACCCACATTTTTGACTACTAAAATGTCTCTGAAAAACTGAGGGAAATGGCTAGAGGACTGCAAATGGCAGCAACATGTTGGTAAGAGAATGTCAAGTACTCTGCAATCAAATGTGGATAGGGAAATAACTTAAAATAACATAAAATACATTAAAAAAATCTTGACAAGCAGGAACCTTCCCCAATGATGGGACACTATTCCTCCCACTGATATCAATGATGGGGCACTATTTCTCCCACTGACACAAATGATGGGGCACTATTCCTCCCAATGATACCAATGATGGGACACTATTTCTCCCACTGACACAAATGATGGGACACTATTCCTCCCAATGATACCAATTATGGGGCACTATTTCTCCCACTGATACAAATGATGGGGCACCATTCCTCCCAATGATACCAATGATGGGGCACTATTCCTCCCAATGATACCAATGATAGGAGACTATTCCTCCCACTGATACCAATGATGGGGCACTATTTCACCCACTGACACAAATGATGGGGCACTATTCCTCCCAATGATACCAATGATGGGGCACTATATCTCCCACTGACACAAATGATGGGGCACTATTTCTCCCACTGACACCAATGACGGGGCACTATTCCTCCCAATGATACCAATGATGGGGCACTATTTCTCCACTGACACAAATGATGGGGCACTATTCCTCCCAATGATACCAATGATTGGGCACTATTTCTCCCACTGACACAAATGATGGGGCACTATTCCTCCCAATGATACCAATTATGGGGCACTATTTCTCCCACTGACAAAAATGATGGGGCACTATTCCTCCCAATGATACCAATGATGGGGCACTATGTCTCCCACTGATACAAATGATGGGACACTATTCCTCCCAATGATACCAATGATAGGGCAATATTTCTCCCACTGACACAAATGATGGGACACTATTCCTCCCACTGATACCAATGATGGGACACTATTCCTCCCACTGACACAAATGATGGGACACTATTCCTGCCAATGATACCAATGATGGGACACTATTCTAGTGCAATTAGCTTTGTGAAGTAGGACTGACTCCTAACTAATTCTCTCCCTATAAGCACAATCAGGAACCTTTCCCTACAGTAGCTAATGCAGAGTATGTTACTGTATCTGACAGGAACATATGCAATGCTGGTGCAATATGCAGAGTATGTCACAGGAACATATGCAATGCTGGTGCAATATGCAGAGTATGTCACAGGAACATATGCAATGCTGGTGCAATATGCAGAGTATGTCACTGGAACATATGCAATGCTGCTGCAATATGTAGAGTATGTCACATATGCAATGCTGCTGCAATATGTAGAGTATGTCACATATGCAATGCTGCTGCAATATGCAGAGTATGTCATATATGCAATGCTGCTGCAATATGCAGAGTATGTCACTGGAACATATGCAATGCTGCTGCAATATGCAGAGTATGTCAGAGAAACATATGCAATGCTGGTGCAATATGCAGAGTATGTCAGAAGAACATATGCAATGCTAGTGCAATATGCAGAGTATGTCACTGGAACATATGCAATGCTGCTGCAATATGCAGAGTATGTCACTGGAACATATTCAATGCTGGTGCAATATGCAGAGTATGTCAGAGGAACATATGCAATGCTGGTGCAATATGCAGAGTATGTCACAGGAACATATGCAATGCTGGTGCAATATGCAGAGTATGTCACAGGAACATATGCAATGCAGCTGCAATTAGGTTTGTGAAGTAGGACTGACTCCTAATTCTCTCCCTGTAAGAACATCAGGAACCTTTCCCTCCAGTACCTAATGCTATGTAGATCGCTGAGTATTGTAATTAGATTTCTGAAGCAGCACAATCCTATCTAAATCTGTCCCTGAGAGCAGCCTGCAGCCTTTCCCTACCCTAGCTAAAGCAGAGTGATGAGCTGTGCTGTGTGCCTCTAGCTTATATAGAGGCTGGGTCACATGCTCGGTCACATGCTGCACTGGCCAATCACAGCCATGCCATTAGTAGGCATGGCTGTGATGGCTTCTAAGTCACACAAGTAAAACAACCGGCGATTGGCTGCCGTGCAGCCCGCTGTTACATAGCCGAACTTCAAACCCGAACATAAACTTTCAGCAAATTATTCGGGTTCGGATCCAAAAAAAACTGTTCGGGTTCGGTCAACCCTAGTCACAGCAGAAGCTGGTCAGCATGTGCTGGGCAATGGATAACCATCAGCACCCGCTGATCGTCGAGGAGCATATATAAACAATTGAACGCTCTGTCCTGTCAGCAGGGATGTGCTTGTTTTGTTCCAATGCATAGCGGGGAGTAAAATCCAGCACATCCCTTAGTAAAAGCCGCACACGGTGTACTAAAAAACACTGGTTAGGCACACATTTAACCCTTTGATCGCTCTAGATATTTAACCCCTTTCCAGCCAGTGTCATTAATACAGGCATAATGCATATTTTTACCACCGATCACTGTATTAGTGTCATTGGTACACAAAAAGTGTCAGTTAGTGTCAGATTGTTCACCGCAATATTGCAGTCCCACTATAAGTTGCTGATTGATTCCATTACTAGTATTAAAAAATATAAAACAATGCCAGTATATATATATATCATAGTTTGTAGATGCTACAGCTTTTGCACAACCATATCTGTTTATTGGCATTTTTTTACCAAAAATATGTAGCAGAATACACATTGGCCTACATTTATGAAGAAATTCGATTTTTCACATTTATTTATTAGACACGTTTTATAGCACAAAAGGATTTTTTTATCAATATTATTAGTATTTTTTGGTTTTAGCCCAAAAAAATAACCCAGTGGTGACCAAATACCACCAAAAGAAAGCTCTATTTCTGGGGGAAAAAAATACGTAAATTTGGTTTTTGGTCTTTGGCCAGCGAAATGGTCCAGGGCTGAAGTGCTTAAAGCGGAGGTTCACCCTGAAAAACAACTATCAAATACCACCAAAAAAAATTTGCACAAGAATCAGATGGCATGGGTGAGAACACCCATGCGATTTGATTCTTGTGCAAAAAAAATTTTGGTGGTATTTGATCACCTTTGCGGTTTTTATTTTTTGCGCTATAAACAAAAATAGAGCGACAATTCAATATTTTTTACTTTTTGCTATAATAAATATCCCCACAAAATATATATAAAAAAAGTTTTTTTCTTAGTTTAGGCTGATACTTGGTGCAGTGATTTCACCACGCCTCGCTTTGATAGTGAGGCTTGGGGATCCTTTTCCAATGTTTCTGTTTATAGCGGAAGTGATGTCATCCAGCCTTGTCTTCATAGAGCGGCTTGGATGGCGCTTCTCCTTCTATATGGCTGATATAGAAGTTCTGCCCATGTTGATATTGCCTATTCATCTAATATTTGTTGGCAATATTATTCTATTCTATTGGTAAGACTTTTTGATTTGAAATGGGACGTTTTAAAATAGCAGCCACCACTTCCTGTCTACAACAGGAAGTGATGTCATATCTGGAGTCATGGTCACTCCAGCTGAAGTCATTCCATCTATAAATAGTGGTGTTGTTGTGGGGGTCCACACCCCAGATGATGACTGTTTAGTTGAAAAGCATAGGAAGAACTCATTCAGACACATCGCTCTTGCACTTTGTGATATGCCTATGATGTACTTCCAAATGTGAGTGTTCATTTTTAATCTTTTTAGTAAATACTACCTTGTACGGTATCACACTATGTGAGTTTTTTTTCCCATTACACATGTTATGTGTTATGTTATCTCTGGTTCCAACAAGACTATATGTATTTTACAATTCCTGGTGTTAATTGGAATTTGCGGTGCCAACTGATATGTGGATTTAGGACCAGCTGGATACATATTGATTATAAAAGCCTGTTTTGACTTGGGTAGTATATACCTCACCAAGTCAACACCATCTGGTAAGTCTCTTCCACATATTGGTGGTGGTGTCTCTATCCTTTCACAAAGTTGGTCATATCCATGTGGAATTCTTAATTTCAACTTTTTTTTTTACACTTTTGGACTGTTATTTGTGTTTTGTCACAATAGAGGACTGCTTCGTTCTGATTTATTTGTTACAATTTCTATTTTATTTTTCACGTATCATGCTTAGTCGCTTGGTGTCACTGAAATTAAGATTTCATGTACATGTATGTTTGCAACATTTGACATGTGTTGTCTGACTTATGCACAAATAATATGCACTAAAAAAAAAATCGCAATAAGCTTTTATTGATTGCTTTGCGCAAAAGTTATAGCATCTACAAAATAGGGGATAGTTTTATGTCATTTTTATTAATATTTTTTTTACTGGTATTTTTATTGTGACTTTATGGCGGACACATCATACACTTTTGACAAGTTTTTGGGGACATTGTCATTTTTACAGCGATCAGTGCTATAAAAATGCACTGATTACTGTAAAAATGATACTGGCAATAAAGGGGTTAACTACTAGGGGGCGCTGGAGGGGTTAAGTCAGTACTAGGGAGTGATTCTTACTGTTAGGGGACGTGGCTATGAGAGACAAGTCAATGATGACCGTTCCCGATCATGGGGAAACAGCCATCAATGACAGGTCACTAGGCAGAATAGGGGAATGCCTTGGTTACAAAGGCATCCCCCTGTTCTGCCTTTGCCAACCACAATCGTGGGCCGCCCTGCAACATCGAGTTCCCGGGACCCGCGAGCACACTCGCGAAGCACGCAGCGGCAAATGTAAAGGGACATCGGCGTGCAGCGGTCGGCAAGTGATTAAAAAGGAGCCAAGCAACTATGTGATTAATAAATGGCTTCATATGATCACTGTCCTTAAGTTAAAGACAGTTTTTTATTTATTATTTTTTATTTAGTGACTGCTTTTATAAATCTAATTTATAGTGGTTATATTCTTTTTAGGTGTATATTAGATAAGACTTTTTTAATAAAAAAAAATCATCTTAGCTTTATATGATAACATTTTGTCATTAGTGTTGATCTATTTTATTGTAGTGGGATTATATACATGGATTCATTCACTTGTCAGTATTTATTGGACTGGATTTTAGTGATCCTGCACCTTGTTACATTTGTGTGGTTCCAGCCTAGAAATCTTCAAGCTGGCAGCAGTAATAATTAATCAGTTTGGGGGATGGGGATTGGAGCATTCATTAGCAGCTTTCCCACAGTCAGTGATCCCTCTTTGACAAAATGGAAAATTAAATACCTACCTTTCTGTAATTTTCCTTTCCTGGTGCCTATCCATGGCAGCATACATATGGTTGGTGGCTCTGCCCTCATCCAACCCACAGGACCAATTATAACTCTTTAAAAGAGAGCAACAGCCTCCCCTCTGACATTCTTGTAACTAGACTCAAACAATTAAGGATTTTAAGAAAGGGAGGGCGTATGCTGCCATGGATAGGCACCAGGAAAGGAAAATTACAGAAAGGTAGGTATTTAATTTTCCATTTTCCTGGTGCCTTCATGGCAGCATACATATGGTAAATAACTCGCTTACAGGGAGGGTTGCAGCAAAAGGTATGTTAATCTCTATCCAAGAGAAAACAGCTGAACAGACTTTTCCCCCCTACATCACTATGAGTAAGAGTAGACTACACTAGGTCATGAATGCGGTGTAGAATGACCGGTTGCCTAACGGCAGGGCGCCTGGAAGATTCTAGTGTTGCTGTAGTCCAGGAAGCCGCCATTCCCCACACAAGTATTCTTTGACTTTGGAGCGGAGGACCACTAGCCCGGTATGTTGTCTGGATAAGATGAACCATCCAACTTGATGAAGTTGTCCTCGGTGTCCACAGCTTTCTCCCCTTTTTTTTTTTTTTTTTCAAGGTAAGCTGGTAGCATGCCTGCCAGATCCAAAGATGCCTGAGGAAGTCTTCTTCTAACTGGTTTGGCTAGTCAGGAGTTGTTGGAACATACTGAAAGATTTGGGACTACCAATTCTTAGATAAATTGGCTTGCTGAGGGAGCTCTGGACTTGAACTGGCAGGACTGCCAGATGACCAACTTGTTTAAATTGAAACATCAGAGTCCTAAATACAGAGGCTTGGACTTTGAGGGCCTTTGAATGGATGAGACGGTGCTTAGAAAAAAGAAAATTGCTTCGAGAGTAGCGTCTTACAGAGAAGATTCTTGTGTATGTGCAAGGAAAGACTGCGAGTATACTGAATAGCAGAGGCACATCCCCCTTTAGACGTAGTCACTCTATCTGGGAAAAAAAGAAATGATTGCCCTCGAGGCATGTTCTTATTGTGAATTCAGGTTCCATCTGATGTCTTCCAGGGCTGAAAGGGGGTTTTCTTCCTGTCAAAGGTGCTACTGGAGGAAGACTTTTCTGGGTAAAAGTGCCATTTATCTTGTGGGAGCGACTGAACTTTCTTCGTTTTTTTCCCCCTGCTCCATTCCTGATGATTAACTCCAGGGACTTCCGAAAGCGAATAGGAGTGAACTCTTTCGGATATGTAAATGTGTGCAACTGGAATCGGCAGAAGGACCGAACGGGGCACGCTCGTCTGGCAGCCTGTATCAAGATTTCCTAGACCAATCGAGGATTTGTAGTTGGGGAGGTGAACCAATTCTCTGCTAGGCGCTGGCACTTAACCAGGTAGGAGAGTGTACGCCCGTATTACCCTTGAGATTGGAAAATTGTGTGAAGGAACTGGGAACCTTCAGTGTAAAAACAAACATGCACCAAAAGGAAGAGATTTTAACTAGCGGACTGGCCCATGAGGACAGCCCCTTGGGAGGCAAGCTGAACCAATAGCTGCGTATTGGAGCTAGTATTTTCCTTCCTAGGTGATCAGCCAAATGATTTATTCCCTTCCCCTTTTTTTAAAAAAAAACATCACCTGCTTGAGGCTGGTGAGATCCTCTTGGCCTTGAGCCATATCAGGAATGTTTTTGAAGAATGACGATCTGCCTATGTGTGTGTGTTCGTCCTTTGGGACTGGACTCAGTTTAAGGTCGACCTGATGCTCATCTGTGTGGAAATGGACTCGTCCCTCAGAGGTAATGTTCTGGCAGAATATCGATATGTCAGCGGTACCTGACTCCTGTATGTTGGATACCGAATTGTCCTTATTTAAATGCCAGTTGTCTTGGTTAACTGAGTCCCCTAAGGTTGCTGAAATTTAGAAGAACTGCCACTGCTACAGGGATGGACCAAGGAGTAGGAACCAACTGGAAGTGGCTCCGCCCACCGAGAAGACTTCATTATAGCGCAGGACCAGTACTACTTCTAAAAGGTAGAAATCTCTGCGACCGGACCTTTCCGTTTAGGAAAGTCTGTTGTAACGAGGTGTAGAGATGTTAATGTTCCCACCATGCTGCCAGAGTCCAGGGGGAGGATGTAGGAGGACCCCGATATGATTCCGATTGTCATGTTCCCACCTTAGGCTGTGGATGGGGACTTTTTTTTTTTTCCAGGGGAGACATCAGTCCTTTAGGAATATAATCTTTGCATAGGCAAAAGACTAAAACATTTTTATATATGTTTTTTTTTTTGGTAATTACCTGACCAGATGCATTCATGCTAAGGTGAACATACACCTCTTGTATATGAGGTCGGAACCCTTATTGTAATGAAATGAAGATAGAACATCTTCCTGCTCATGCGGAAAGTGCAACTTTTCCTTTCGGAAGAGATTAACACCAGACCTTTCTGCTGGGATCCGGGGCACATGGTGTGCCTAAAGGCAGGCATCAAAATGAAGTCCACTAATGTCTTGGAACATAAGGGGTAGGAGATCCTGATGAAAATGCAGGTGGAAACCCTTGCGGCTTTACAGGGACCATCTTCACTTCTGGTCGTACTGCTATGAGTCCCATTATTTTAAGGGATTCTCACCCGAGGATTGTCAGGTTGACAAGTTTGCTGTAGACCTGGGGTGAATTCTGTACATTTGAAGGAGGGGAGAAAAAAAAAAAGAAACACACACACATTTCCTTTTTTCAAATAACCAGAAAAGAAAAAGATTTGAGAGGTATGAACCCCCAAACAGCTTCCGGAACTCGGAACTGAAATCCATCATGTATGGGTTTTGTGTAAGCTGAATCAGAGTCCTGCGATTTTTTTTATCCTATATGGACTTTGGTGAGTAGCAAGGACATAGGAGCCTGTTGAGCTAGAATTTTTTTTTTTTTTCTTCTCTCTCTTCTTTTTTTTTTTTGGCGATCAAGGAGAATTGTAGAGGGGTCAGTTTCCCGTTAAACCAGAATGGCAGTACCCGCTGCTTCAGCTTGAGTAAACAGGAAGTCAAAAGGGCTTCTGAATTCCGGGAGAGCTAGACGCGTCCCCTTCTTTCCTTATGTTCATGAGGGTAGCCTGGAGGTTGCTTTGCCTACTCCTATACCTCCTGGCAGTTACTGTATGCAGTAAGGCCTGAGAGGAACATTCCAGTGTTTTCGCTGCTGCCTCGACCATAGATCCTGAAGCCAAGTTTAATTGCTCCAGAGAATTGAGTATTTCCTCTGGCTCGAGGCCCTGGCTCAAGCCAAATTCAAAATTGGTAGACCATGCCTTTGTTTCGGCAGCTGAAGCTAAAGCGGCTGCTGGTTCTCGCGCTCTCTCAGCTGTCTCATATATAGATTTGAGGCTGTTCTCAATCTTGTGACCCAATATGTCTTCTTGAGACGCTGCACCTCTTGAGGAATGTGCTGCATTTCTTACAGTAGCCGAGTGATTCATAGATGGTAAGGAAAACGGCTGAGCAGCAGGAGGGTACAGCCCACGAGGATGGATATAGGCGACCTGGCCTGCTACCATATTTCGCATTAAGGCGGCCAGAAAATTATCAGGTACCCCAGAATCGTAGTGGGGCCCTTGCTTTTCGGATGTATCTTGGGAGTCATCCAAACTGGCCCCTGCACTTATCTGCTGACCTGGGATCTTGGGGGCAGACCCCTGAAAAATATCTTTTGATGAAGAGGTAGTCGGACAGTCGGACCCAGTATTCCTCCCTCTCCTTTTCCTCATTTCCGGCTGCTCCCAAAAAGCAGTAACTGCAGACCAATTTTTTTGGAAGCGCATCATCACCGCAGACTCAGCAGGCTTTGGGGGTGGCAGGGTGATGAGGAGAGGGATACTTTCTAGCCGAATGTCGGGAAGACTTGCGGCTGTCAGGTGCGTAGGCTGAAGCAGAGTGACCACTCTTTGGGACACCATGAGCTTTGGACCCCTTCTTCTGTGCCCCTCTGCGACTTGGCTGAGGTTGCGGGCTGCAAAAAGAAGGAAAGTACAGAAAAATTCTGTTTTTCCTCTATAGAAGGTAGTCACGTGCTCTTTTTTATTTTAAACTTACCTGATAGTTGCAGCCACTTACCTAGTGGTATGTTGAGGATCTTTTTGTAATACTGAGCTGCGGGGAAGGGCTGTTAAAGAGGGAAACCAACAAGGTTAACCTTCGTGGTTTGACTTTTTTTTTTTATATATTATTATTATTATTATTATTATATATATATATATATATTTTTTTTGTGGAACACATACCTATATGTATAGCGTACTTACGAATATACATATATACACCCATGAACGCATATGTTCATATATGTTTTTTGTTTTTTTATTGAATACATAAAACTATATATACATACATATACACATCCAGGCCTATGCACAGGCAAGGCTGAGATCCATGAGGTATCAAGGATAGCCTACATAAGTATATACATATACACATGCACCTACACATCCATGTACATACCCATATGTACAGAAAACATCCTCACCCGTTATATGTACATGAAAATATGTATTCCATAGAAATATGCACAAAACAAGATCCACTCCCAAATTTACCTTGGGCTGGATCCATAATATGGGGAAAAAACGGGAGGAAGGCAGCAGAATGTAATCTTCCCTTAACCTAGGATGTGTTGCAGTGGAGAGCTGTTTAAACATAATGAGGAAAAAACATCCTCCTTTATATCCCGACTACTTCCAGGTATACCAAGATGGCCGCATTGGCCTCCGGAGGCTACTGCACATGTGTGCGGTGATGCCATATACCTGCGACACGAGAGTGTCCAAGGAATGGATAAATCAAATGCAGAAGGGGCGCGCGAAGCGCCGCAAATGCTCTCCAGCAGGGGCGGCCCCCCGCCGCAGGAGATCGCATGCCTGGCTACGAGAGTCATAAACTCTGCCATACCTCGTTATAACCCAGGAGTCTGCCGGCTAGGACGGCAGCCATGTGTCTGGAAGACAAAGAAAGAGGTGAGGAACAGGTGGTCTAGAATGTAATCTCCCTTATAGCAAACGGCACATTTATTGTTGTTTTTTTTTTAAAACAGTTGAACAAGACTTGCCCTGTAAGCAGCTGTAGAAGGCTTAATAACCCCCTGCCCCCAACAAACCACAATCAGCAGTGAAAAATAGCACTGCAAAACTTGTAATCAGTCGCCTTTTACCTTGGAGCAGTGTTTTCAGTCACGAGTGGAGGAAAATACCTGAACTCCAGACCTAGAAAAGATCCACAGAGAAATGGGCTCCCAAACCTTTTTGGCACGTTTAGCAGCCTAAGATATGGGACTTCATCTACAGGGGAGCATGAACCTGTAATGGCTGGCCAACGCAGTGGCATAGAAAGGGCTGAATCCAGGTGATCCATGATCCTGCAGGTGTGAGGACAGAAAAAAGAATGTCAGAGGGGAGGCTGTCGCTCTCTTTTAAAGAGTTATAATTGGTCCTGTGGGTTGGATGAGGGCGGAGCCACCAACCATATGTATGCTGCCATGAAGGCACCAGGAAAGAACAGTGTCTACTGTTTGAAACATGGCGGATTAGGTCACTGGTGATGTCATCAAAGGCAGGGAAGCTTTCCACTAATGTTGTATATGCTGCAATATCCATCAGAACTCTCCCTATTCCCACACACACTAGACTTGACTAAAGATGGGAAGGCCCGGGGAAAAAAAAATTGTGAATAAAATATATATATATATTTTTTCAATGCCGTTTTTGTTTTTTTCCAGAAAAATTGGAGAAAGAAAAATGTGGAATGTTCTTTTACAATGATAAATAACATCTAAGTTAAACCAACCAAAGCTTTTCTTCAGATGTCAGTCTGCAGTCAGTCAGTGGGATAGTAGGACGCTTTGGCCTCCCGCACGAGTCTGCTCTCGCCAGGGACCAGATAGACAGACAGTGATACTGACAGGCTGCTGGGTAGGCTCTCCACAGCTCCGTATCCTCCTAGAGACTCACCATCCAGCTCCCCTCGGCTTTACCTGACCCCCCTGGCTCCCTTTTCTCACCCCACAACCAGCAGGTAACCAGCCAGGTAAGCCATCCACTGTGGATACAGGCGGCCGTCCTTTTCAGGACAAGCCGGCGTTACCCACTCAATGCCATAACTCTCCATAATAACTCCTCTCCTGTACCCCCACACTATTTCCCCAACCCTAGTAATATATCCCCCACCCATCCGTCACCCATCCGATGCTAGTTGCGCCTTTTCGGGTGGTTTCGGGTGTTTTTTTACCCCTCCGCGCCGGCCTGGAAGCATTCACGGCAGCCGCAACTATGAAAGGCCGCGGCTTCAACCTTGGCCTAGCGGCGCGCCGCCTCTCGCCATCCCAAGCTCTTCCTAACTCCAAAAACGGCCCAGAAATCCCCCCCTATAGCCCTGGAAAGTAGCTCCTACCCCCCCTCGATCCGTCCTGGCCCCTACAGCAGTACCGATCCACACAATCTGGGTGGTCACCAGCCTGGATCTTGCTGCTGGTTCAGCTGCCATCTTTACTACACCCAGCCCCAAGCTCCCCTTACTGAACACTGTAATAACTTGATCCAGGGTTCGTCCGATCGCCTCTCGAGGGGTCAGGAAGGAATTTTTTCCCTGCCACTGCATATTGGAGTAGCACGGTCAGGGTTTTTTTGCCTTCCTCTGGACCAAGTCAGGATAGAGGATTCGGCTAATCCTTGACTATCCTTCCATCCCCCCCCCCCCCCGGTGTTTGGCAACCATGGTTAATCTGCAATATTCAGCAGAGACCATCTGGGGTCTGAGGCGATTTTCTGCAATACTACCAGCCATCACCAAAAAAGCCCTGCAAGCTGAGCGACTTTGGAGAACCAAACGACGATTGACTATCAAAGGTCGCAGCAGCTTGCCACAATTGAAGCACATATCATGTGCTTTGATCAACACAAGATCGGCAGTAAAACACCGATCAGAAATCCATGACTTCATGAATGAATGAATGAATGAAAACTTATATAGCGCGGCACATGCGAACTGAATCGCCTCTGGGCGCTTGTTGTTCCTGTCTCCTTTGATATCAAAAGAGAAAAGTCTTGACCTTTTTCCTGAATGCTAAGTGGTTCTCCTCCAACCGAATGCTGGTTGGTAAAGCGTTCCATAGTCTAGGACCTTGGATCGCGAATCTTCTTTCTCCTTTGGACTTGAAGTTGGCTTTCGGAACCTGGAGCAGGTTCTGATTAGTGGATCGCAAAACGCGATTGGGGTTATGAGCTTTTATTATTTTGCATAAATAAAGGGGGGCATTCCCATGGACACATCTATGCGTAAGACAGAGAGCTTTAAAAGCAATTCTGTCTTTAACTGGCAGCCAATGAAGGGCTCTCAGTGAAGGTGAGATGGATTCCCAGGGTTTTTTCCCAGTCACAAGTCTGGCGGCCGTATTCTGAACGACTTGCAGACGAGCGATTTGGTACTTGGGGAGTCCGAGGTAAAGGGCATTTGCATAATCCAACCTGGAGTTTACAATTGCTCCCACCACGACCGCTAAATCCTCTTTAGGGATGAACGGAGTGAGTCTGCGTAGTAGGCGCAGCAGATGGTGAGATCCGCTGACTACTGACCCTATTTGTGCGTCCATTGTCATAAAGGAGTCAAAAATGACCCCTAGGCTTTTGACTTTGGCGCTAGGGGTGATGAGTTTGCCCAAAATAGGCGGGGGGGTCCACGCTGTTGAAAGTAATACAACTTAGACTGCCTCTTTATAACAGAGAGCTGGCTCACAGCTGACTGTAACACCATTCTAG
The DNA here is from genome assembly GCA_029574335.1 of Rana kukunoris. Taxonomy (NCBI): domain Eukaryota; kingdom Metazoa; phylum Chordata; class Amphibia; order Anura; family Ranidae; genus Rana; species Rana kukunoris. The sequence goes on from CM056050.1 coordinate 465,848,065, forward strand.
GAGAATTGGTGCCAGAAAATTATCGTATTATTACAGAAAACAGAATAGGGCAAAGAGGAGGAGGACTGGCGGTGATCCATAAGATGCATCTTGCGATCACAAAACCAGTCCTTCAAAACCCTCTTCCATTCATGGAAACCCTTACTCTACAACTGCAAGCAAATTCCCAGGAGGCCTCCCGGCCCTAAGTCGCAGCTTCTCCCATTATTGACGGACTTTATCTCCACCTATACCCTGAACAGCAACCACCTTTTGCTGCTCTGGGATTTCAACCTCTGGGCCAACTCCCCACAAGACCCCGTTGCTGACGCCTGCATTGACCACCTGGAAGGATTAGGGCTACGACAACTAGTATGTGGGCCCACACATGCTTCAGGTCACACACTTGATCTTATTTTCAGACAAAATCTGGAAATAAAAATCCTGGAAAATGAACCGTTGCCATGGTCAGATCACCATGCAATCAAATTCATTATTTCCAATTTCCCCCCCTTAACAAAAACATCAAATCCAGTGACAACACACTGGACTAGATGTCAGAAGAAACTCCACTCGGAATTCTTCAAAGCCGCATTAAGGTAAAAAATAACAATTCAGCCGCATCAAACGGCTGAAGAAACACTGGACGCCATAAACACAGCCCTATTACAGTCAGCTGACTTAATAGCGCCGAAACGTAAAACCCACATCTGTTAAACAAACTCCAGCTGGTTCAACAACCAGCTGGCGTTACTGAAGCAAGAGCGCAGAAGGACGGAAGCCGCCTGGAAGAGAAGCCCATCAGATGAGAACCTCTCTATCTACAAGGCTGTAACTAAGAAATATCACAAAGAAATCTTCAAGGCCAAGAAAAATTATTTTTCTGAGGCTATCAACAGCGCCCTGATTCGCCCCCGCGAACTCTTCAAGCTGGTCACTCAGACCATGAATCCAGGATGTCTTGAAGCCCCCAATTCAGACTCACAAGAATTTTGCAATGAATTATCGGATTACTTCATTAATAAAATCGAGGGAATCCGGCAAAGCATTCAGCAAAACAATTCCCCCCGTAGCCCCCCCCCCCGTAATAATTTACACAACACCTGTAGTAATTCACCACAACCAGGTAAGTTCTCGCTGGAACCCATCGATATCCAAGCCACAAAACACATCATCGGTGCTCTGCGTAACAGCACTGCACCGAATGATATCATCCCCGCCAAACTGCTGAAGGAATGTGCCGACATCCTGGCACCTCCTATCACGCAGCTTATTAACCAATCTTTCATGGAGGGCATAGTGCCCTCCCAGTTGAAGGAGGGTATAATCATCTTGAAGAAATCTACCCTGGACCCCAAGGATCCAATCCACCACCGCCCCATAACAAGCTTAAACACTCTCTCCAAGATCATGGAGAAAGTAGTGGTGCAACAGCTGCAACAGCATCTAGATACCCACAACCTACTCGACCCATTTCAATCGGGTTTCCGCCCCTCACACAGGACGGAGACAGCATTGCTCAAAATATGGGACGACGCTCTCGAGGCCGCAGACGAAGGAGAATCTTGTCTCCTGGTTCTGTTAGACCTGAGCGCAGCTTTCGACACAGTAGACCACAAGCTTTTATTGACCCGGCTAGCTGAAGTAGCCAGAGTCGCAAAAGGCGATTTATCTTGGTTCTCCTCTTTTTTGGAAAACAGATCGCAAATAGTGAAGTTAGGACCTTTCTTTTCCGAAAAACGCACGGTATCATGCAGAGTCCCTCAAGGATCCCCTGTTATTCAACATTTATCTCCGTCCTCTTTTTGAGATCATCAGCAGTCAAAAACTGCTTTATCACTCATATGCAGACGACACGCAACTGTATTTCCGCATTTGCAATAAAAAGGATCACCACCTCAATCTAGAGACATGTCTAGAGAACTGGATGACAAAGAGTTATCTAAAACTCAACGGAGCGAAAACAGAACTCCTTCTGTTCCACGCCAAGCGTAAGAATCTACCTGTAACAACTTGGAGTCCCCCACCCATTCTAGGTAAAATCATCACCCCTAGCACCAAAGTAAAAAGTCTCGGGGTCATTTTCGACTCCTACATGACTATGGATGCACAAATAGGGTCAGTAGTCAGTGGATCTCACCATCTGCTGCGCCTACTGCGTAGGCTCATCCCTTTTATTCCCAAAGAAGACATAGCGGTTGTGATGGGAGCAATTGTAAACTCAAGATTGGACTATGCAAATGCCCTTTACCTCGGACTCCCAAAGTACCAAATCGCTCGTCTACAAGTCGTTCAAAATACGGCCGCCAGACTTGTGACTGGGAAAAAACCCTGGGAATCAATCTCATCCTTCACTGAGATCCCTTCACTGGTTACCAGTAAAAGACAGAATTGCTTTTAAAGCACTCTGTCTAACGCATAGATGTTTCCATGGGAATGCTCCCCATTATTTATGCGAAAAATAAAAGCCCATAACCCCAATCGTGTTCTGCGATCCACTAATCAAAATCTCCTCCAGATACCGAAAGCCGGATATAAATCCAAAGGAGATAGAAGATTCGCGGTCCAAGGTCCCAGACTATGGAACGCTTTGCCAACCAGTATTCGGTTGGAGGAGAACTACTTAGCATTCAGGAAAAAGATCAAGACTCATCTCTTTTGATACCAAAGGAGACAGGAACAACAAGCGCCCAGAGGCGATTCAGTTCGCATGTGCCACGCTATATAAGTTTTCATTCATTCATTCATCTATGACATGGTATTCAAACTATATAACATGAAGACCCTAATGAAAGATTTTTGATACTTTATGTAAAGTATTAACCACTTAAGACCCGGACCTTTAGTCAGCTAAAGGACCCGGCCAGGTTTTGTGATTCGGCACTGCGTCGCTTTAACAGACAATTGCGCGGTCGTGCGACTTGGCTCCCAAACAAAATTGGCTTTCCTTTTTTTCCACCAAATAGAGCTTTCTTTTGGTGGTATTTGATCACCTCTGCGTTTTTTTGAAATAAATTCAATATTTTTTACTTTTTGCTATAATAAATATCCCCCAAAAATATATATAACATTTTTTTTTCCTCAGTTTAGCCCGATACGTATTCTTCTACCTATTTTAGGTAAAAAAAATCGCAATAAGCGTTTATCTGTTGGTTTGCGCAAAATTTATAGCGTTTGTAAAATAGGGGATAGTTTTATTGCATTTTCATAATTTTTTTTTTTTTTACTACTAATGGCGGCGATCAGCAATTTTTTTCATGACTGCAACATTATGGCGAACACTTCAGACAATTTTGACAAATTTTTGGGACAATTATCATTTTCACAGCAAAACATGTGTTTAAATTGCATTGTTTATTGTGAAAATGACATTTGCAGTTTGGAAGTTAACCACAAGGGGGCGCTGAAGGGGTTATGTGTTCCCTAATGTGTGTTTACAACTGTAGGGGGGTGTGGCTGTAGGTCTGACATAATCAATTGTGTATCCCTATAAAAGGGATCACGCGATCGATGACCCCGCCACAGTGAAGAACGGGGAAGCCGTGTTTACACATGGCCCTCCCCATTCTTCAGCTCCGGGGACCGATCGCCGGACTCCAACAAAGATCGGGTCTGTGATTCCTGCGGTCCCGGTCCCGGAGCTGGGTACTAGTACAGGACGTACCTGTACGTGGATGTGCCCAGCCGTGCCATTCTGCCGCCGTATATGTGCAGGAGGCGGTCCTTAAGTGGTTAAATTATTGCAAGTTCTCTCAGCTGAAGAATAGCAAATCCTGTTTAGTTTGCCTACAGTTGGGCAAACTGTACATCCTTCAGTTGGCTGATTGTTGGGATACGGTAGATAATCGGTTCTGCCCTCTCAGGCTTTAATTGACAGATAAGAGGGTAATTTTGTCTGACACATTTTTTTATCTTTTTTCTAATCTTTAACTTATTCCTATTAATGTTCTCCATCATCACAGCATAATGTTTACATATAGTCTGCTTAGTAAATTGGTTTTGCTTTTCCTCCTCTCAGTAAAATGGTGAGACCAACATTTAGGCACGGATTCACAGAGCACTTACGCCGACGTATAACAAGTAACGCCGACGTTAGTGCAAATGTGCGCCATTGTAACTGTGCGCCAGACCCACAAACAGATACACCTAAAACCAGGCTACACCCCGCCTACGTAACTTGCGTAGGGTGGGCGTACATTTAGGCTGGGTGCATGGTGCCGCTCCCATTAATTAGCCATTTAAACATGCAATTGAGGGAAATAGGGCGATTCACAAACGTACGTGCACCCGACGCAGGCTACGCGCGCTGCGTGTGAGTTGTACGTCCGGCGTAAAGTTATTTCCCATAAAGGAGGTGTAACTCAGCAACAGACATGCTCAGGTCTGCACCAGGGAACACAAGCCGGCGTATTTTATGTTGGCCGTGTGTTTGGCTAGACGCAGGTTACGTTAACGGCGTACACAGTGATCCAGCGTATCTTAGGCAGTTGTTCCGACGTGGTTGTAAGCATGCGTGGCGGATGCGCAGTTCGTTATACGTTATACGTACTTGTCTGGCGCTCAGCCCATCATTTGCATGGGGTCACGCCTCATTTGCATGGATCACGCCCACTTCCACCTATGCCGGTCTACGCCTTTGAAACCCACGCCACGCTGGTGCAACGTTGGGAGCACTGGCTTTATGAATTCCATGCTTGCCTCTCTGCGCTGCATTGGCATAGGGTACAGGGGATACGCTACGGTGGCGTAATGTGCGCCTGCTGTCTGTGAATCCGGTCCTAAGAGTTTAGAAACATTTCCACAATGGAATTTCCTGGCCCACCTCACGTCATCACACAATGTGGTGTCTGGTCTGCTCCAGGCCACCTGTTGATAAGTCATTTGTTTGCTGCATCCCCACCTGCCGAACCTACCCCTCCATGTTCAAACTCTTATGTAGTTGGAGGACCCAGAATGCTGAAAAAAGATCTTTCTAAAAACTGAGGTGCCTTTTTGTGCCAAGGCCACGGGCAAAATAATACTTAAACTGCATTGATATATATATAGGTGTGGTATTATGAGCTCTTCAATATCATCATTGCCTCTCACTTTGTTTTTCCTGTCTTTTTATATGCAGTGCTCACCTGCTGATGCTTTAACCACTTTAGCCCCGGACCATATTGCTGTCCAAAGACCAGAGCACTTTTGTGATTCGGCACTGCATCGCTTTAACTGACAATTGCGCGGTCGTGCGACGTGACTCCCAAACAAAATTGGCGTCCTTTTTTTCCCCACAAATAGAGCTTTCTTTTTGTGGTATTTGATCATCTCTGCGGTTTTTATTTTTTGCGCTATAAACAAAAATAGAGCGACAATTTTGAAAAAAATGCAATATTTTTTACATTTTGCTATAATAAATATCCCCAAAAAAGATATAAAAAAAAACATTTTTTTTCCTCAGTTTAGACAGATACGTATTCTTCTACATATTTTTCGTAAAAAAAAAATCGCAATTAGCGTTTATTGATTGGTTTGCGCAAAATTTATAGCGTTTACAAAAAAGGGGGTAGTTTTATGACATTTTTATTAATATTTTTTTTTTTTACTAGTAATGGCGGCGATCAGCGTTTTTTTTCGGTACTGCGATATTATGGCGGACACATCGGACACTTTTGACACATTTTTGGGACCATTGGCATTTTTATTGCGATCAATGCTATACAAATGCATTGTGTTACTATAAAAATGCCATTGGCAGTGAAGGGGTTAACACTAGAGGGCAGGGAAGGGGTTAAGTGTGGACTCACTAGGGGAAATCACTGATCTTCTGTTCATACATTGTATGAGCAGAAAATCAGCGTTTCCCCCACTGACAGGAACGAGAGCTTTGTGTTTACACACAAAGCTCCCCGCTCTGTAACGAGCAATCGCGTGTGCCCGGTGGCGATCGTACCCGCCGGGCACGCGTGCGGGACTCGGGGGCGAGCGGGGGGGCGCGCACCGGCCACCGGCGGTGCGCGCCCCCTAGTGGCTGCTAAGGAGAGGACGTAGAGCTACGTGCTCTCGCGGAACAGTGCCAACGTCCCGCCGTAATATGACGGCGGGTGGTCGGCAAGTAGTTAAAGTGAGTGGATGAAGGTAGGTGGGTCTTAAAGAGACAGGGTTCCATGTTTTTTGGTGAGAGGTAAGATGCTTTTTCTTCATACAAGTGAAACTAGAAAAATTAGAATATCGTGCAAAAGTTCATTTATTTCACTAACTTAAAATGTGAAACTAATATATGAGCTAGATTCATTACATGCAAAGCAAGATAGTTCAATCCGTGATTTGTCATAATTGGGATGATTACAGCTCATGAAAACCCCAAATTCACAATCTCAGAAAATTCGAATATTGTGAAAAGGTGCAATATTCTAGGCTCAACGTGTCCCAATCTAATAAGATAATTACAGTAAACCAAAACACATAAAAGGGGTTCCTGAGCCTTTGAATGGTCTCTCAGTCTGGTTCAGTAGGAATCACAATCATGGGAAAGACTGCTGACCTGACAGTTGTGCAAAAAACCATCATTGACACCCTTTAAAAGGAGGGAAAGCAGGGGGATGGCGTGCGCGTGCACGTGAGGACGTGACGGCCGCGAGGTGGGTGGGGCGGCGAAAACGCCCGCGAGACACAGCGGAGATCGGGAAGCTGGAGCGAGGCGCTGCATCTCCAGAAGGTGGGACAGCTGCCCCGGAGAGGCCGCGGAGGACCCTTAGCAGACGTCCCAGGGACATCAGTGGAAGCGGACCTGGAACCACCCGGCATGACACGGGGAAGACCGCATAATCAGAGGACGCAGCGCGGTACACGCTAGCAGTGAGCTCCACCGGCTCCACCAGGGCTAGCTCACTCCAACCAGGGCTGGCTTACTCCAATACCGAAGGTACCTAAACCCCGGCTACAACGGGCCCCCCATCTGAGACAAGCAGGTAGTATACGCAGCGGAGATGGAAGGTAAAGCCTTTACTGTTGTTTGAATAAACTGAACTTTAAGTTATGAAATCAAATATGGTGGAACTACACTACACAGGAAAAGAGGAGGAGGCATAGGAGCTGTATGGTATATTGTATTTGCATGTAAGGACTGGTATCTACATCTGCGGCTGTGATTGGTTAATTAGGGAGGATTCCTCTGCAAGAGGGCTTAATTGTCTCAAAAATCCCAAAGCCGAGCCCCTCCACATAAATGTCTGTAAACTTTGAGCGCACTTCGGCAATATTCCAAGAGACAAGAAGTGGTTCTTTTTTCACAACGGTGTGTAACATATATGTGGTGGAGATTAGGCTCCCGTAGAGGAAGTAATAGAGGCATAAGAAGGTCTCTTGTTTATTTCTTCTATGTTTCATATATGTTTTTTTTTTTTTGTTTTTTTTTGCTGGCTATCCTGTGGCCCATTATTAGAGTGACTCTCTTGCTCTGCTGAAGTGCACGTAGATTTAAAAAGTCGCAAAAGGGCACAGATATAAATAGGGCCAGGAGGGGTTGTATAAAGAGGTCACCAGAGGCAGTAAACCCCTACTCTTCTCCGCCCCCTTCTACGCCCCCCCTGAAAAAGGAAAGAGTTAGAATCAGGGGAGTTGACGAGTATAAAAAAAAAAAAGAAAAAAACTCCCCACATGCGAGATAGGACCATCCCCCCCCCCCCCCCAAAGAGGATAAAAACTAACCTCTGGGTGCTAGGGTGAACCTGGTAAACCCTAAGTGGACAACCGGAAGCTATATACGTATTACCAACAGTAGCAAACAAGGGGAAAACCCAGACTCAGAGGTAGTAAGGAAGTAAATAAGCTGGCAACCTGGGGAAAAGAATCAGAAAAGTGAAGAATAATATGTCCAGGATGTCAAGCAGATCAACTAAAGATGGTACCCCAAAAATATCCGGTACTGTGGCAACATCAAGTACGATCTAACAATATATGTCCAAAGCAACAAGCTCTAGGAATATAGGATCCCCAAAATCTACACAAGGGAAAACGGAGAAAAAACTGGATGAGAAAAAAGCCCAGAAACCAACCATGGGGGATACATCTGGGGACTTACGAGAGGACTCAAGAGAGGAAGAGATCAGAGAGGGGGACGGAGATATAAGCAGAAGAGAGGAACAGAGACCCGAAGACCAAATTCCAACTATGGGGGACATGGAAAAGATGCTGATGCGACTTGAAAATGTAATTAAAGGAGAAATACATAGCTTAAAGACGGACCTTGGCCATCTTCTTCTAAGAGTAGAGACACTGGAGGAACAACAGGAGAAACAAAAACAAGAGTCAATTGAGTTAAAGGTTCAAATCTCCCACCTTCATCTCCAACAGCGAAATATACTTTATAAACTGGAAGACCAGGAAAATAGATCCAGAAGACAGAACTTGAGAGTTAGAGCTGTCCCAGAGGGAAAAGGGGAAGATCTGAGGAAAATTATCGGGACAATACTAAACCCAATATTGGGTAAAACTGCCGAAGACACAATTAAAATCGAGAGAGTCCACCGGGTGGGAAGATTTAATAGAAACGATAATGATAGGCCTCGGGACGTTATTGTTAGATTACATTCGTTCGAAGAGAAAGAGGAAATATGGAGGAAACTGAGGGGAACCCCACCCCTCACATACGAAGGGTCTTCTTTACAGATCTATGCTGACCTGGCCTCTGAGACGTTGGCTAGAAGGCGTCTCTTAAAACCTCTTCTAGAACAACTACTGTCTAAAAAAATTAAATATAACTGGAGGTTTCCAGCGTGTTTGGTGGGCTCAAAAGATGGGAAATCAGCTTTACTGCGATTCCCGGAAGATCTGGGTGAATTTTGCAAAAAGTTAGACCTACAGATACCAGACCTGCCGAGATGGGTTTAATAAGGGGGGATGGTGGGGGGGAGGGGGAGGGGCAGGATTAGAACAACATGGAGATCCCACTTTTCCGAGAGGGGCCCCGAGTTCTATATCTCCTACTTTTCCCCTTCTCAAATAGAAGGGGATTGTGAAAATAGGCCCCACCCCAGAGGGAAACTAGATCAAGGGGAAAATTGGTCTAGAGGCCGATTTCTGGCCAGGAGGGGAAGGGATGGGGAGAGGGGGAGGGGGGGAAGGGATGGGGAGAGGGGGGAGGGGGGAAGAGGGAGGGGAAGGGGAGGGAGGGGAGGGAGGGGAGGGACTGGAAGAGGGAGGGGAAGGGGATGGAGGGGGGGAGATACACCACACCAAAAAGATTAATAGGGAAAGTATATGAAATCAGGTCGAGGTTAAAATCGGAATCAAAGAGGAAGATCTCCAACACTAGACAATGCCGATAATAAAATGCGTTTCATATAATGTAAAAGGTTTAAATAGCCCCACAAAAAGATATAAAGTTTTAAAGGAATTAAAGAGAATTAAAACCGATGTAGCATATCTGCAGGAGACCCATCTTACCATAGACTCGACCGTGAAATTAAACTCAATAGATTTCCCCGTATGGTACTATGGGGACACTGTTTCAAAACGTGCGAGGGGAGTAGCTATCGGGTTCGCTAAAGGAGTGAGGTTCCGGTTGATCGACAGATTGACAGATTCAGAGGGGAGATTTCTCATACTAAAAGGGAAACTAGAGGACACAGAATGCACCCTAGTAAACATATACTCACCTAATAACCAACAGATAACATTTTTAATTGATGTCCTGGGAAAGGTAAGGGACTTTAAAAAAGGTAGAGTGATTATGGGAGGGGACTTTAACCTCTGTATGGACCCAAAGGTTGACAAGACAACTCAGACAATAGGGACCAACATAAAACAACTCAGAAATCTAAAAAATACCCTGCATAGTAGTCAACTAGTAGACGCTTGGCGAGTGTTAAACCCGGCGACACGAGATTATACTTTTTATTCTCAGGTACACGGGTGTTACACACGGATCGACCATATCCTCGTTGACCACTACTTATTGGAGGAGGTGGTGAACGCAACAATAGAGCCTATGACCATATCAGATCATGCCCCAATTAGCGTGTCCTTTAATATCTCAGGTAATCCAAGGACACCCCAAACTTGGAGGCTTAATGAGGAATTACTAAAAGATGTAAATAGCCTCACCAGGGTTCAAAAGGAGTTAGAAGAATACTTTAAAATAAATGATACAAGTGACATATCCAAAGCCACACTATGGGATGCCCACAAGGCAGTAATTCGAGGCACGCTGATATCAGAAGGAGCAAGAAAGAAAAAAGAGAAACGGCTTCAAAAGGAGAAAATAATCAAGGAGATAGACAGGTTAGAACAAAAACATAAAAGAGGGGCTCTGCAACAAGATCTATACCAAGAATTAGTGATCAAACGCAACCAACTTAAATATCTTCTATTTCAGGAAACCAAAAGAGATTTACAGATTATTGCAAAAGAAAGATATATGGGAGGCAATAAAACTAGTAAACACCTGGCAAGGTTGGTTCAGAAAAAGAGAGGAAGAAACTATATAGAAAAAATTAAAAACGAACAAGGAAAGGAGGTGTACAAAACAAAAGATATAGCTGAAACCTTCCGAGTTTACTATGAAAATGTATACGCAGTTAAACAGAAAAACTGGGATAACGAGGAGAAAAAAAACAAAATCTTGGATTTCCTGCAGGGGGCGAGACTCCCATCAGTAAACCCAATAGATGAAATAACTATGGATAGGCCGATCACAGAAAATGAAGTACAGCTAGCGTTATCTGGTACAGCATCAGGTAAAAGCCCTGGCCCCGATGGCTTTACCGCTCTTTATTATAAAAAATGCAAGGATATCCTCATACCCCGACTATACCAATATTTTAACGGTCTAGGAAAGGACTATACCCTGAGTAGAGAAGCAGCCGAGGCAACAATAACCGTTATTCCAAAGGAGGGCAAGGATACTAGGATCTGCTCGAGCTATCGGCCAATATCTCTGCTAAATGCAGATTTAAAACTATTCGCAAAGATACTGGCCGAGAGAATAAAACGCGAGATGGCGGGGCTGATACATCCCGACCAGACAGGGTTTATTCAGGGTCGAGAGGGAAGAGACAATGGGGTAAGGACCCTCCTCCTGATTCAAGAGATGAGGAGAAGTGGAGTCCCCAGTCTGCTCCTGTCGATCGATGCCGAGAATATTTGTGTTGTCCCTTGAACCTCTGCTATCTAGAATCCGTAAATGCCCCGAAATAAACGGAATTAAGGTGGGAAAAGAAGAGCATAAACTGACTGCATTCGCAGATGACGTGCTCTTTTACCTGACCAACCCTAAAACCTCTGTCCCAAAATTATTAAAAGTATGTAGTCAAATGGGGAAATCTCAAACTTTAATTTAAATATTACTAAAACGGAAATATTAAACGCTAGTACACCCAAGGAAGATATCCAAATCCTTAGATCAGATTATAAATTCCCATGGGTAAAAGAGCTTAAATACCTAGGAATCTACTTAGCGAGTACGGAAAAGAGAATCTATGAAATCAACTACATCCCCCTGATAGAAGAAATCAAAAAGGAAATAACTAGAATAAAAAACAGACCAATTTCATGGTTCGGACGAATACATTTCTGTAAAATGGTGTTGATTCCAAAGATCCTATATAAGTTCCAGATGATCCCGATCAAGCTCCCAAAACAATTGTTCCGTATTCTCCAAAAATTAATTATGAATTATATATGGGGAAATAAGAAACATAGGATTTCATTCCAGATCCTCAGACAGACCAAAAATAAGGGGGGACTGGCTATCCCAGATCTTAAAAAATATTATGATGCAATAAACCTGTCGAGAGTAGTGGAGTGGGCTAGAGTAAACTCAGAAAAAAGATGGGTTAGGTTGGAGAGCACTCTCGCTAAGGCGGAATTAGAAAAAGCAATATGGAATCCCCCACAATTTAGAGCACTGAGCACAGATACACATACAATCACAAAGAATGCACTCAAGGTGTGGGATTACACACAAAAAAAAATTGATAAAAATTTCAACTCCCCCTTATCTTCTTAAAAAATGATTACTTCCCTCCGGGGAAAAAAGAGGTTGGGGGAAATTGGATCAAAAATGATAAGGCACAAGTAAGAGATATTACACATCAAGGACACTTATTAACATATAGGCAAATAGAGCTAAAAGAAAACTTTATGACACTTAATGAATGGAGGTACCAACAGTTAAACCACTTTATTCAAAAACTACCCCATCCCTTAAGAACAGGGGACCAACTCTCAGATATAGAAAAACTATGTTCTCTGGAAAGTAGGAAGGGAACTATATCAAAGATCTATAAGATTTTAGTACAGTGGGAAGAACTAGAGGTACACCCCTTCATTACAAAATGGGAGAAGGAATTAGGGACACGTTGCGATAGGACCACAATTGAAAACATTTTTAAACTGACCCACACCTCAGCTACTGACAGTCGATCTGCTGAAATGTCTATCAGGCTGGTACTTAACACCAGAAAAACTCAGCAAATTTAAGATCGACCAATCAGCAGACTGCTGGAGGGGCTGTAAATCCCCCGGAACTATGGCCCACCTCTGGTGGGAATGCCCAAAGGCCAAAACTTACTGGGAAAAGATTTTGAGGATAATAGAAGAGATCACAAAGGTAAAAATAAAAAGAGAGCCTTGGACGGTACTCTTCCATGGAGGAAGAGAAGGGATTAAGAATTATAGGAATTCTTTGGTTCCGCACTTATTAAATGCTGCCAAAAGGCTGATACCAAGGAAGTGGCAGGAAACAGATTGCCCCACGGTGTGGGAATGGATAGACACCGTAGAGGAAACATATATGATGGAAGATTTCAGGGATAGTATGGAAGATAACTGGGACTACTCAAAATGGGAAAATTGGAGAGTATTTAAAAGAACATGGAGCTATGTAGAAAACCTGAGGCAAGGGGTTTAACCTAGCTCGATAAAATAAGAGAGCTTTAATGGTGTGGTGGAGGGGAGGGAGGGGGGAGGGAGGTGGGAGGGGGGAAGGGAAGAGAAAAGGGAAATTAACATATGTATAATGAGTAATAAACTTTATAGCCTAAAAAATTTTAAACTAAGAGGGAAAAAAATGAGAGGGGAAACGAAAAGGAAGAAGAAATATAAAGAGAAAAATATTTTCCACAAATGATGCAAACCTGAAACAGAGACGAAAATTAAGCACCTTCAACATGAGCTGGTCTCTTGTGCGCAGTAAAAGCTGAATGTGGAAAAAAAAAATAAGGAGGGAAAGCCCCAAAAGGTAATTGCAAAAGAAGTTGGATGTTCCCAAAGTGCTGTATCAAAGCACATTAATAGAAAGTTATGCGGAAGGCAAAAGTGTGGAAGAAAGAGGTGCACAAGCAGCAGGATGACTGCAGCCTGGAGAGGATTGTCATTAAAAGGCCATTCAAAAGTGTTGGGGACTTTCACAAGGAGAGGACTGGAGCTGGAGTCAATGCATCAAGAGCCACCACACAGACGGATCCTGGACATGGGCTTCAAATGTCGTATTCCTCTTGTCAAGCCACTCCTGAACAACAAACAACGTCAGAAGCATCTTACCTGGGCTTAAGAAAAACAGACCTGGTCTGGTGCTCAGTGGTCCAAAGTCCTCTTTTCTAATAAGAGCAAAGTTTGCATCTCATTTGGAAACCAAGGAGCTGGAGTATGAAGGAAGGATAGAGAGGCACACACTGCAAGATGTTTGAAGTCCAGTGTGAAGTTTCCACAGTCTGTGTTAATTTGGGGTGCCATGTCATCTGCTGGTGTTGGTCCACTCAGGGCCGGCGCTACCACTAGGCGGATTAGGCAGCCGCCTAGAGCGCACAGCTGTGTGGAGCGCTCAGCCGCTGGTTATTCTATCCCCGCACGCACTGTACAGAGCTTGCAACTTTCTCTAGCAGGCAGCTCTGACATGTGTTAAATAGAGCCGCGCCCGCCGTCCCCCCCCGCGCGAGTGGTGCTCTCTGCACTCTGACATGTGTCCTGTCCAGCAGCTATGCAGTTCCTCCAGGAGTGCGTCCTCCGCTCTGGTGTGTCCAGAAATTCCTCCTCTCCGCTCTGAGATCACAATGTCACATGATCTCCACATTTCTCCCGCCCCTCATGTTCCTCTGTCCAATCCATTATGTCCATTATATCTGCCCGGAGCAGCTACAGACTTCTCCCGTGTCCCTTCTCTGCTGTGCACTCGTCTGTGTGAAGGGGAGGAGGGGAGGTGGCGGGAAGATCCAAACCAAGCAGCCACACGAAACACTGCTGCTGAATGATGAACCAGTGAGACTATTCTGGTAAGTGAATGAGATCTTTCACTTACTAGACTCTGCTTCCTTCTCTGTCTCTGATAGCCCCCCCCTCCCGATAGCCCCGCCCTCCGATAGCCCCGCCCCCTCCGATAGCCCCCCGATAGCCCCGCCCCCTCCGATAGCCCCGCCCCCCTCCGATAGCCCCCCTCTCCGATAGCCCCCCCTCTCTGTCTCTGATAGCCCCCCCTCTGATAGCCCCCCCTCTCTGTCTCTGATAGCCCCCCCTCTCTGTCTCTGATAGCCCCCCCCTCTCTGTCTCTGATAGCCCCCCCTCTCTGTCTCTGATAGCCCCCCCCCCTCTCTGTCTCTGATAGCCCCCCCCTCTCTGTCTCTGATAGCCCCCCCTCTCTCTCTCTCTCTTTGACAGCGCTCTCTCTCTCTGACAGCCCCCCCTCTCTCTCTCTGACAGCCCCCCCTCTCTCTCTCTGACAGCCCCCTCTCTCTCTTTGACAGCGCTCTCTCTCTCTGTCCCCTCTCTCTGACAGCGCCCTCTCTCTCTCTCTCTACCCTCTCTATCTCTGACAGCCCCCCTTTCTCTCTCTCCCCCTCTCTCTGACAGCCCCCTCTCTCTGTCCCCTCTCTCTGACAGCACCCTCTCTCTCTCTGCCCTGTATCTCTGACAGCCCCCCTTTCTCTCTCTCCCCTCTCTCTCTGACAGCCCCCCTCTCTCTCCTCTCTCTGACAGCCCCCCCTCTCTCTCTCTCTCTCTCTGACAGCCCCCCTCTCTCTCTCTCTCTGACAGCCCCCTTCTCTCTCTCTCTCTCTCTCTCTCTCTGACAGTCCCTCTCTCTCTCTCTCTCTCTCTCTCTGACAGCCCCCTTCTCTCTCTCTCTCCCTCCCTGACAGTTTCTCTCTCTCCCTCCCTGACAGGCTCTCTCTCTCTCTCTCTCTCTCTCACAGCCCCCTTCTCTCTCTCTTTCTCTCACAGCCCTCTTCACTCTCTCTTTCTCTCACAGCCCCCTTCACTCTCTCTTTCTCTCACAGCCCCCTTCACTCTCTCACTCCCTCCCTGACAGTCTCTCTCTCTCTCTCTCACAGCCCCCTTCTCTCTCCCTTTCTCTCACAACCCCCTTCACTCTCTCTCTCCCTCCCTGACAGTTTCTCTCTCTCCCTCCCTGACAGTCTCTCTCTCACAACCCCCCTCTCTCTCTCTCTCCTCTCTCTCTCTGACAGCCCCCCTCTCTCTCTCTTTCTGACAGCCCCCTTCTCTCTCTCTCTCTCTCTGACAGTCCCCCCTCTCTCTCTCTCTCTCTCTCTCTCTGACAGCCCCCTTCTCTCTCTCTCTCTCTCTCTCCCTCCCTGACAGTTTCTCTCTCTCCCTCCCTGACAGCCTCTCTCTCTCTCACACAGCCCCCTTCTCTCTCTTTTTCTCTCACAGCCCCCTTCACTCTCTCTTTCTCTCACAGCTCCCTTCACTCTCTCTTTCTCTCACAGCCCCCTTCACTCTCTCTTTCTCTCACAGCCCCCTTCACTCTCTCTCCCTCCCTGACAGTCTCTCTCTCTCTCTCTCACAGCCCCCTTCTCTCTCTCTTTCTCTCACAACCCCCATTCACTCTCTCTCTCCCTCCCTGACAGTTTCTCTCTCTCCCTCCCTGACAGTCTCTCTCTCTCCCTCCCTGACAGTCTCTCTCTCTCACAGCCCCCTTCTCTCTCTCTTTCTCTCACAGCCCCCTTCACTCTTTCTCTCACAGCCCCCTTCACTCTCTCTTTCTCTCACAGCCCCCTTCACTCTCTCACTCCCTCCCTGACAGTTTCTCTCTCTCTCTCACAGCCCCCTTCTCTCTCTCTCACAGCCCCCTTTTCTCTCTCACAGCCCCCTTCTCTCTCTCTCTCTCTCTCTCTCCCTGACAGCCCCTTTCACTCTCTTTCCTTGTCAGCACTGGAAGTAGCTTTACTCCAGTCTGTTTATCTCTTGCTTTAACTCCTTCCTTACCATCATATGCCTATATATTGATGTATAACAGAATTAATTGATTAGCGTTATCCTCTTAAAGTGGTATTAAAGCAAAATATTTAATTTACTGCAGATTACCAATTTAAAGATGGGTGGCTGCATTAGTTTTGTTTTTTTGTTTTATGTTCACCTGGTGATCCTGCTAGTAAGTCTTATGTATTTCAAAAGAACGAGCTGTCTTGCAGATGTAGCAGTTAGAGGGTTAAATCAAACCATTTAACACTGGCGAAGGGGGTGGAGTCAGGGGCGGACCCAGTGGGGGCGGCAAAATGAGGTTTCGCCTAGGGTGTCAAAAATCCTTGCACCGGCCCTGGGTCCACTGTGCTTCATTAAGTCCGGGATCACCGCAGCCATCTACCAGGAGATTTTGGAGCACTTCATGCTTCCTTCAGCAGACGAGCTCTATGGGGATGCTGACTTCATTTTTCAGCAGGACTTGGCACCTCCCCCACACTGAAAAAAGCACAAAAACCTGGTTCAATGAGCGTGGGATTACTGTGCTTGAATGTCCAGCAAACTCGCTTGACCTCAACCCCATTGAGAATCTATGGGGCATTGCCAAGAGAAAGATGAGAGACATGAGACTGAACAATGCAAAAGAGCTGAAGGCCGCTATTGAAGCATCCTGGTCTTCCATAACACCTGAGCAGTAGGGATGAGCCGAACACCCCCAGGTTCGGTTCGCACCAGAACGTTCGAACAGACCGCGGGTTCGCACGAAAATTTCAAACCCCGTTGAAGTCTATGGGACCCGAACGTTTGAATTAAAAAATGATCGTTTTAAAGACCAATATTCAATTTAATGTTGAAAAACGTCGTTCAGAACCCAGGGAACATGTATCAATGGACATTTTTTTTTCCAAAAACGGCTGTTTTTTCTGGAGCAGCCATTTTAATGATGCTTAAAGTGAAAAAAAAATTCCTTTGAACATCACACCTGCTGGGTGTGCACGTGTTTAGAAATGTCCCTGCACAACATGAGAGGACTATAAAAAAAAGTAATTAATACTACTTGCGCAAGTTCTGTGTGGCAACAATATGTCGAATATTTTAGCGGTGGTGGGGGGCCATTATTGTTTTGTGAAAGAAAATTTTTAGAAAAAAGGGCACCCCTCAAACATACTGTAATTGGAGCACAACAAGGAGCCACGTGCAAATTATTGCATCAAAAATTGTTATTAGGCGCCCCTGTTAAACAGGGGCTGAAAAATTGTGCCTTGGGCACAACATAACACTTGCAACCCCTCCCAATAACTCCAATTGGAGCGCAACAAGGAGCCACGTGCAAAGTATTGCATCAAAAATTATTAGGCGCCCCTGTTAAACAGGGGCTGAAAAATTGTGCCTTGGGCACAACACAACACTTGCAACCCCTCCCAATAACTCCAATTGGAGCGCAACAAGGAGCTACGTGCAAAATATTGCATCAAAAATTGTTATTAGGTGCCCCTGTTAAACAGGGGCAGAAAAATTGGGCCCTGGGCACAACACTTGCAACCCCTCCCAATAACTCCAATTGGAGCGCAACAAGGAGCCACGTGCAAAGTATTGCATCAAAAATTGTTATTAGGCACCCCTGTTAAACAGGGGCTGAAAAATTGTGCCTTAGGCACTGGTGGCAGAGCCCAGAAACACAACATTTCTTACTAGTTATAAGCAAGAAAAGTGAGGAGGAGAAGGATATTCCATCAGCAGCATAAGAGGACAATCACTCAGCATCAGCATACACAGTCTAAAAGGGATCCGACATTTCGACAAAAAAATATTATTCATTAATATCAGCATCAGCAGCTTGGTAGCTGGTGTTGATCCAAGCCTGATTCATTTTGATGAAGGTCAGTCGATCAACAGAGCCGGTGGAGAGGCGCACCCTGTGATCAGTCACAAAGCCTCCAGCAGCACTGAATGTCCGTTCTGAAAGAACACTGGATGCAGGGCAAGCCAGTAGCTCAATTGCGTACTGGGCAAGCTCTGGCCAGTGATCCATCCTCAAGACCCAGTAAGCCAGAGGATTTTCGGTGGGGAAGGTGTCCAAGTCGGATCTTGCCCCTAGGTATTCCGGACCATGTAAACCAGACGCTGGCGATGGTTGCTGGAACCGGTCAGACCTTGGGGTTGCAGACTAAAAAACTGCCTGAACGCATCGGTCAGACGACCACCTTCTCCACCGCCCCTTCTGTGACTCACCGAAGCCTCAGCAAGACGTTGTCCAGAGCCAGGTTTTGGTAATCCCCCCGGTTCTGGAAACGCATTGCACAGACCCTTCTGCAAGGACTCCCGCAGAAGTTTCATCTTCTGCTCCCTCTGCGATGGCAACATAAGGTCCGCAACCTTACTCTTGTAACGTGGATCAAGGAGAGTCACCAGCCAGTAATGATCCCTCTCCTTAATAGCACGTACACGAGGATCCTTATGCAGGCTTTGCAGGATCAGGGAGGCCATGCAGCGTAGGTTTGCAGAGGCATTCGGGGCACAGTCCTCTGGATCACTGAGGACGACAGGATCCACAGGCACCTCATCCCAGCCACGTAAAAGTCCACGTGCTCCTTGGGACTGTAAATGATCCCTTGAAGACTGCTGCTGCTGAGTGCTAGGCTCCACCTCCATGCTGCTGATACAATCATCCTCCTCCTCCTCCTTCTTCCTCCTTCCTGTGTGCTAGGTGGGCAAGCAGGACCACTGTCTGGGTAAAGGGGGCCTTGAGAGGTAAGGAAGTCCTCCTCTTCCTCCCTCTGTTCTGCCTCAAGGGCCCTGTCCATTATTCCACATAGCGTGTGCTCCAACATGTGAATAAGTTGGACAGTCTCACTGATGCATGCACTGTCACTGCTCACCATCCTCGTGGCCTCCTCAAATGGTGACAGGACAGTGCATGCATCCCTGATCAAGGCCCACTGGCGTGGGGAAAAAAACCTAGCTGCCCTGACCCAGTTCTGCTGCCATATTGGCACAGGTACTCATTGATGGCCCGCTGCTGCGTGTGCAGCCGCTGCAGCATGGCCAACATTGAGTTCCATCTGGTGGGCATGTCACAAATTAGGCGGTTCTTGGGCAGGTTGTATTCCCTTTGGAGGTCAGTCAGCCAAGCAGTGGCATTATATGACCTCCGAAAATGCACACAGACTTTCCTGGCCTGCTTCAGGACATCCTGCAAGCCCGGGTACCTGCCCAAGAACCGCTGCACCACCAAATTGAGGACATGCGCAAAACAGGGCACGTGGGTGAGTTTTCCCTGTCGCAGGGCAGAGAGGAGGTTGGTGCCATTATCGCTGACCACCATTCCAGGCTTCAGCTGGCGTGGCATCAACCACTTCTCAGCCTGACCCTGCAGAGCTGACAAAACCTCTTCCCCAGTGTGGCTCCTGTCTCCCAAGCACACCAGCTCTAGCACCGCATGGCATCTCTTCGCCTGCATTCCTGCGTATCCCCTCGTACGCCTACAGAGCACGGCTGGTTCAGAGAAAACATCACCACAGGAAAAGGCCACAGCGGAAAAAGAGGAGGGGTGGAGGAGAGAGGTGTGTCACAAGCAGTAGTAGTGTTTTGGAGGCGTGGTGGCAGAACAACCTCCAAAACTACTGGACCTTGCCCTGCGTCCTTCCCAGCTGCCAGTAGAGTCACCCAATGCGCCGTAAAAGACAGGTAACGTCCCTGTCCATGCCTGCTGGACCATGAGTCAGCGGTAATATGCACCTTACCACTGACCGCCCTGTCCAGCGAGGCATGGACATTGCCTTCCACATGCCGGTAGAGAGCCAGAATCGCCTTCCGTGAGAAAAAGGGGCTTTTTGGTACTTGCCACTGAGGTACTGCACATTGCACAAACTCACGGAAGGGGGCAGAATCTACCAACTGAAAAGGTAGCAGTTGAAGTGCTAGCAATTTCGCTAAGCTAGCATTCAACTGCTGGACATGTGGATGGCTGGGATTGTACTTCTTTCAGTGCTGCAGTAGCTGGGGCAGGGAAATTTGCCTGGTACTATCAGTAGATTGACCGCTACTACTAGCTTGTGACACACCTATTTCTACACCTTCACTGCAGGCTTCAGAGAGGACTGGGGGTCTACTGGGATTGGAGATCCCAGAAGGGCAAGGGGGGGTACGCTTTTGTCTTTGGTGTGGGTCTTTCTGGTGTGCTTGCCAACGAGCTGCATGGCAGGTCGACATATGTCTGGACAAGCATGTGGTACCCAGGCGGTTGATGTTTTGGCCACGCGAGATACACTTGCGACATAAGTTGCAAATAGCAAATGTACGATCTTGTGGACATGTTTCAAAAAAGCCCCACACCAAAGAACTTTTGCTGTACCGGTCAGACACAGCAGCGCCATGCACAAGCGCCGTAGATGTGCGCTGTAATGCAGTGGGTGTGACCTTAAGCTGACCCCTGGAGGGCATCCTGCCTCTTTGGAGATGTGCCTCGTCCTTCTCCTCCTCCTCCTCCTCCTCCTCCTCTCTCCTATCGGGCACCCAGGTAGAGTCAGTGACCTCATCATCCCCTCCCTCCTCATCACTGTCAACAACCTGGCAGTATGCTCCAGCTGAGGGAACATCACTCCCAGATTGCTGTCCCTCTCGGCCACCCCCTCTCCCTGGGCTCACATCAATGCCTTCCTCTATCTGTGTTCCATCATCGGAGTCTTCAAGACGCTGCGCATCTTCCTGCAGCATGTACCCAACACTGTGTTGAAACAGTTCGGGGGACTCCTCAGGAGGACATGGTGGTACTAGGGAAGTATTGTGTGAAGCCATTGTGCAGAGGGAAGAGGATGCCTTGGCAGCTGCTTTGCCAGATAAACTTTGATCAGTCTGTGTGAGAGAGGATGAGGAGGATGAGGACGGCTTGGTCATCCACTCTACTAATTTCTCTGCATGTTGAGGCTCAACACGGCCAGCTCCCGTAAAAGGACGAGCGGCCACGGCCACGTGCTGAAGAGGATGCATCACATCTACCACCAGCGTTACCTCTACATGCAGAGCCTGCTTGCCCTCGTGACTCTATGCCTCTCTTTGTTGTCCTTCCAGACATATTTATGCGTTCAGGTGCTATGTAACAGCACAAGCGCAGTGACGTCAACTGCGTTCAGGTGGTATGTAACAGCACAAGCGGAGTCACACCAACTGCGTTCAGGTGGTATGTAACAGCACACGTGCGGTGACAACAAATGCGCTCAGGTGGTATGTAACAGCACACGTGCGGTGACACCAAATGCGCTCAGGTGGTATGTAACAGCACACGTACAGTGACACTGACTGCGCTCAGGTGGTATATAACAGCACACGTGCGGTGACACCAAATGCGCTCAGGTGGTATGTAACAGCACACGTGCGGTGACACCAAATGTGCTCAAGTGGTATGTAACAGCACACGTACGGTGACACTAACTGCGCTCAGGTGGTATATAACAGCACACGTGCGGTGACACCAAATGTGCTCAGGTGGTATGTAACAGCACACGTGCGGTGACACCAAATGCGCTCAGGTGGTATGTAACAGCAAACGTCCGGTGACACTAACTGCGCTAAGGTAGTATGTAACAGCACACGTGCGGTCTCACCAAATGCGCTCAGGTGGTATGTAACCGCACACGTACAGTGGCACTAACTGCGCTCAGGTGGTATATAACAGCACACGTACAGTGACACTAACTGCGCTCAGGTGGTATATAACAGCACACGTACAGTGACACTAACTGCGCTCAGGTGGTATATAACAGCACACGTACAGTGACACTAACTGCGCTCAGGTGGTATATAACAGCACAGGTGCGGTGACACCAAATGCGCTCAGGTGGTATGTAACAGCACACGTACAGTGACACTAACTGCGCTCAGGTGGTATATAACAGCACAGGTGCGGTGACACCAAATGCGCTCAGGTGATATGTAACAGCACACGTACAGTGACACTAACTGCGCTCAGGTGGTATATAACAGCACACGTGTGGTGACACCAAATGCGCTCAGGTGGTATGTAACAGCACACGTACAGTGACACTAACTGCGCTCAGGTGGTATATAACAGCACACGTGCGGTGACACCAAATGCGCTCAGGTAGTATGTAACAGCACACGTACGGTGACACTAACTGCGCTCAGGTGGTATGTAACAGCACACGTACAGTGACACTAACTGCGCTCAGGTGGTATATAACCACACTTGCTGTGACACCAAATGCGCTCAGGTGGTATGTAACAGCACACGTACAGTGACACTAACTGCGCTCAGGTGGTAAATAACAGCACACGTGCGGTGACACCAAATGCGCTCAGGTGGTATGTAACAGCACACGTGCAAAGACACCAAATGCGCTCAAGTGGTATGTAACAGCACACGTACGGTGACACTAACTGCGCTCAGGTGGTATATAACAGCACACGTGCGGTGACACCAAATGCGCTCATGTGGTATGTAACAGCACATGTGCGGTGACACCAAATGCGCTCAGGTGGAATGTAACAGCACACGTCTGGTGACACCAAATGCGCTCAGGTGGTATGTAACAGCACACGTGCGGTGACACCAAATGCGATAAGGTGATATGTAACAGCACACGTGCGGTGACACCAAATGCGCTCAGGTGGTATGTAACAGCACACGTCCGGTGACACTAACTGCGCTAAGGTGGTATGTAACAGCACACGTGCGGTGACACCAAATGCGCTAAGGTGGTATGTAACAGCACACGTGCGGTGACACCAAATGCGCTCAGGTGGTATGTAACAGCACACGTGCAGTGACACCAAATGCGATAAGGTGATATGTAACAGCACACGTGCGGTGACACCAAATGCGCTAAGGTGGTATGTAACAGCACAGGCTTTGGCCAATTAGGTCTCTTTGTTTTTTGGGCGCTGTGATTGGCCAAGCATGCAGGGTCATGGTGCATGCTTGGCCAATCATCAGCGCGCAACGCCGCAGTGAATTATGGGTCATTCGAATTTGGCACGAACGACCCGATTTGTTCGTTTTCGACGAACGATTGAACGGCCGATGTTCGATGCGAACATGTGTTCGCATCGAACGCAAAGCTCATCCCTACTCAGCAGTGTCACAGGCTGATTGCTTCCATGCCATGCCGCATTGAGGGGCCCCAACCAAGTACTGAGTACATATGCATGCTTCTACTTTTCACAGGTCTGTTATTGTTCTATGTACAATCTTTGTTTTATTGATTGCATGTATTCAAATATTCTGAGATTAAGGATTTGTTTGTTTTTTGAGCTGTAAGCCATAATCATCACAATTATGACAAATAACGTCTTGAACCATCTTGCTTTGCATGTAATGAGTCTATCTCAAATATTAGTTTCACCTTTTAAGTTGCATTAGTGAAATAAATGAACTTCTGCACGATATTCACATTTTTCGAGTTTCACCTGTATTTTTTGTGCAAGCATGAGCTTGTCACACCTGTTAGTAGCACAGAAGATTAGCAAAGGTAGGATGGGGTGATGTGGGACATGGTTCTTAAAAGAGTGCCCAAGGAAAATATGCAAATAAAGGTGTTTTGCATTATTTTAGGAGCAGAAACCCTGAATGCAAACGCTCCAAAAAAACATAAGACCCGCCAACGGTTGCAGGATAATGACACCTCACAGGTTGTCACATTCATTAAGCATGTGGTCAATACACTCTAAAGGAGTTGTTTCAACTTACCCGTGAAGGGACAGGATCCAGCAAATTGGCACATGCTTTTATGCCAGCATGATAGAAGATGCCTAGCCATGCTCAGGGTGCATTTTGGGCAGTGGCAGGGAAATTAAATTGCACAGGTTGCCTCAGAAAGATGTGGTTGTGTAAAATTTTAAGACCTATTAAAGTGGCTACAAGCAACACTCATAACGATAGAGCGTAAATTGCTCGTTCGTGAAGGATTGTCTTTTCCCATAATTGCAGAGCGTACAGCGCTTGTCGATGAAGGATGATGGAGACCTTGTCAGAAGACCAATTTACAGTATCAGGTTCTCAGAAATGTATCCAAATAGGATGGCTGATGCACTGCACTTCCAGGGGTGGACAGCAAGTTTCTTTTCCTTTTTATAACTTGGTTGCCTTCAGAGATCCTATGGATAAGAAAGTGGACTTGTTCACACCAGATGCAGGCCAGTGTGTTTTTATTCTGCATCAAGAACGCACGGAAAGTGGCAAACTTTAATTCCTATTACTTAGTTCACACCAGTACAGAGCATTCATAGTGCAGTCAACAAAAGTAGAAGGTTGCATTGTTTCTGTATGGAACACATCTGGAAAGTGGCAAAACGCATTGAGAATGCATTAAAAGCTCATGCAGAAACACATCTGGAACATTGTAATTGTGGCGATCTGACCATCAGACTTGCACAGAATCTATACAGTGACAGATTTTGCCTGCCAATCAACAGAGTTAAATTCACTATATAAACTTCAGAAATGGTATTGCATTTAACACAGGAAACTCCAAGATTTGGCACAGTTTCCAGAAAGAGTTGAATCTAGCAACTGATTTGGTTGATGCTTTTGGTAGACATATTACAATCGCTGACACACTCAGTCATTGCTATGAGAGCATTATGGTTATGCCACTGGAGGGCAGGGGGAACTGCTACACAAGCCTTTGACATTTACTATAATGGGAGATATTGTTTGTCAAAACACTAAACAATGCAATTAAGCAAATGACAGGAGGAAAAGTCTGGACGGTGGCCACAGACTAGTAAGAGGAAGCCGGCATCCTTCACTCAAGCCTACTGAACTTTAGAAGGTGCAGAAAGCCAAATCTTATAGGGCAGGCTGCAGATTTAACAGATCACAGTGGAGGTGTCTCAAAGTTACTTTTGACATGAGATCAAGTCCAGAGCAAGCTGCTAAATTGTCTGGAAAGTCTTTTGAAGGTGCGTCCAACCAGTGTCTTCCAGTTGGGACCAGGGGGCCTGAGTGAAATTGATGGTTACAGCCTCCATCTGGAGGGTCCAGAGAACAGGTGGGAGTACAATGGAGAATTCCAAAGTTGACCAGTTAATTCATTTAATTTATGTTCAACAGATCTCAGAAGAGAAGATTTTCATACTGCTACAAGGCCATCATGCCAGGGATGCCGGAAACATAGGTTCATCTTTCTCCCCAGTTTTTCTAGTACTTAAGGCAGGAGCATTCTGGCCTGTTTCAGTTTGAAGGAATCAAATGTGTTCATATACACCAAGAGGTTTAAGATTGAGTCCATGGAGACAGTCACAGGGACAGTTCAGCAGGAGGACCAGTTGGTATCAATCGACCGTCCGACTCATACTTCCATGTACCAATTAATACCGAGCACCAGAGGTGTGTGAGATTTGTAGTGGCGAGATGTCACTTCCAGTTCAGGTGTCTGCCTTTTTCAGAAAGCCCTAGGAATCTTTTTAAAGATCTTTTTGGCAGTGGTGGTACCTTGGGCCAGGTGGTGCAAGAAGGCGTTTTCAAGTTGCTTTCTTCAACCTATGAGCTGAGCTGTCTATGGATCAGAAAATCTTTGTGCCTATACAAATTCAACAAGAACTCGAATATTGAACATCGGCACTGTTTTCTTCAGTGGCATGCTGCTCAGCCCAGGAGATGTGCAAGGCCATTGGAATGCTTTTAAAATGCAGACTCCCTGTCACGTACCTGGGTGAAGTCTGAAATGACGAGGTTAGCCTCTCTTGAATCTCCGGCCCTGGTCCCGCTGAGAGTGGAGACAGGGGAAACCAAGGGCCAGGGGAGGCACGAGTGCCTGTAGATGTGACTTGGGAAGCCCGCAACCGGTGATGCAAGTCCAGCAAGGCAGGAAGTCGCAGCAGGTTGCAGCAGCGAAGTCGCAGCAGGTTGCAGGGACGAGGTCGCAGCAGGTTGCAGGGACGAGGTCGCAGCAGGTTGCAGGGACGAGGTCGCAGCAGGTTGCAGGGACGAAGTCGCAGCAGGTTGCAGGGACGAAGTCGCAGCAGGTTGCAGGGACGAAGTCGCAGCAGGTTGCAGGGACGAAGTTGCAGCAGGTTGCAGTGACGAAGTTGCAGCAGGTTGCAGTGACGAAGTCGCAGCAGGTTGCAGTGACGAAGTCGCAGCAGGTTGCAGCGGCGCAGTCGCAGCAGGTTGCAGTAGCGAGGTCGCAGGTACCCGGGAGGTAGAGCGGAGCCAGACAGGGAGCAGGATCGTGGTCACATGGGAAGCCGGGTTCAGCAACGAGCGGGCAGCGAGGTACCAAGTCATCAGCCAGGAAACAGGGTCACGTGGAAAGCCGAGATCAGGAACCAAGAGTCAGGGGTGAAGTGAGTCCAAAACAAGGTCAAGGAAGCCAAGGATCAGTAACCGGGATCAAGAGCACGGGACAGGCACAGGACACAGGAACCGCTAAGATCCGTCAGCACTCGGCTAGGGTCAGAGCATCCTTTAAATAGGACTGTTTGGCGCCAACGGACGAGGGCGGGGACAGCTCTAGCAGCTCTCTTACACTCCCCAGGTATCTTGAATGGAATGAAGTCTTTTTTAGCATTGCAAGCCTTTCAGGATTTTCCAGGGGGCTGAGTAAGGTTGACAACAAGACTGTAGCAGCCTACATTGCCTGACAAGAGGGCCCCCAAAAGTATTTTCTTGTTACATCTTGCAAATAAGAACCACTTAGTTAAGGTTGGCCTTCTTGCCAGGGAAGCACAATCTAATTGTCGGTTCGGTTTGGTAGAATATTTTTTCTACAAGGGCCTCATATCAATATTGGCCCTACGGGGCATCCCGGCAGTGGTTCTCAGGGAGACTTCACTGAACATGCAGCTTTTGATATTTGCAACAGGATACCAATGCAAAGACCCCATCATACAAGATACGTTCACAGAGCCATGGAATTTTCTGTCGGATCTTTCTCTGGTTGAATGAAATCTTTCATGGCAAGGTCAGTAAGAGCACCCAATCCAATGAGACTTTAAATAGCCTGGCTATGGAATAGGCTACATTAGAGGTGCAGGGATTCTCATCTGAGGTTGGTCAGACCTTGGTGACCAGAAGATCTCCCATGAACAATACATATGAGAAGATATCAAAGAAGTTTGTTTTGTTTGCTCAGCAAAGCTTTCTCTCCTGCATTTCCTGCTCTAGCCAACATTCTTGAATTTTACAGTCAGAGCTAGAGGTTGGTCTGGCATACAACTCCAGTTAAGGCATAGATCCCTAATTTATCTTTCACAGGCTGCAGATGGGTGTAAAAGCCAGTGACTAGATGCTTCTTCCAGATGAAAATCTATACATGACCTTGAGGGAAATCCTTGTTCCCTCTGTGGGACCTGGGCTTGAATCTGAGAGCATCCATTGCTCCAATAGGTTTCATTTGCATTCAAGTACCTCATGGTAAAACTAGTTCTCCTGACAGCAACTGCTTCAGACAGAAGGATGCTGAAGATTGCAACACTTTCCTGCAAGGGCCCTTTGGTGTCTGTTTTCCCATTCCTTTTGCCAGAGATAGGGATACCATGTCTGTCTCCAAACTTCAATTTTAAAGTGGTATTCAGTAGACATGTGCACAGAATTATTTTTCTTTTTTTTTTGTTCCGTTTCGTATGGTCCCGTCGGTTCGTTTCCGTTCGTTTTTCGTAAGACGCCCGTTTTCCTGTTCGTTCCCGTTCGTTTGTCGTACGACGTGATTTTTTCGTATTCCGATTGTTTCGTATTTCCGTTACCGTTTTTTATTTTCGTACATGCGGGATGGTTCGTTATTCTGTTTAATTCATGTTTGTTACTTGTTAGACAATAATTATCATGAATTTTCGTCAATGATTTGCATTCTGTGTATCTTGAATGCTTTTCTTTTGTTAGTGTCAGTTGTATGTTCATTGTTCAATGACATCTATAACAAAAGAATTTCATTATGTATATTGAATGAATTCCTTTTTCTGTTCGTATTGTGTATTCAAAATACTGAATGCAAATCTTTTGTTATAGGTGTCATATCAACATACGAAAATAACAAAAGAAAAAGGATTCAAATGCAAATCTTTTGTTTATCGTTTTTTTGAATGAGCAGAGAGTCAGTGAGTGAAAGCAGCTTCTCTTTTTTTTCTGAGTACAGTGTAGTACAGTAAAGCCAAATAAACTTTTCTGTGGATTTTCATCTGAAGGAAGATCAGTTGGCCAGACTTTTGAACCCAAAAATGGTTTTCTGATGCAGTTTAAAAACGAACAAATTGTCTGAGAATGTTTGGAAAACAATCGTTTTTATGTTTGTTGTTAAAACAGTCTGACCAAGTGTATGGGGCTTAACAATAGTTAATATGGATGAGCCGCGTGTTGAAAGTGCCGCGAATCCCGCAATATATTTAGGAAAGTACAAAATGCCGAAAATCCCTTTTTCTGTTCATATTTTCAGTCACAAAAATACTTTATGGAATTAAATGAAAAGGACCATAGTGAAAGTGCAAGTAGCTTTTACCTCCAGAGTTCTTATTCCAGAAACACTCTTTCTGCTGCTTCTGGATCATCACAAAGTGAGGAAGTGTTACAAACTGCGACCTCTCAAAAATACACAATACCTTCATTTATAGATAAAATGACCAATGGCATCCCTAAGGGGGCCAGAGGGGGCCATGACCCCCCAACATTATGCTGTGCCCAACCATGTGCCCCCCCAAAAAAGAAAAAAAATGTTTGTATTTTTTCTTTTTTTTTGTTCAGGCCGCCGCTGGAGTAACACAGTCTCTTCTGAGAGGGAGAGTGTCCCCTGTCAGCTTCTGCGAGGGATTCCTCCCCCTCCCTCTGCTCACTGACACTGCATAATGCGAGCACTCACACAACCACGGCAACCCGATCTGCTCCTTCCCCAGCATCCTCATTGGCATGGAGAAGAGCGAGTTGCAAGAAGGACTCCACGAGCACTGTGGGGGGGGGGGGGGTAGGGGGGCCCAAGCCTTCATCTCAGTTACTGAAAAATCAGACTGATTTCTCCCATCCTTAGGACAGGAGAACCAGCCTGTAAATTCCAGAGTGGTGACTGCAAGCTGAGTCGAGTGTCAGTCTGACACTCTTTCACAGCCCAGCGAGTCCAGCCACCCCCCCTCACTCTCCTCACATACGAGCAGGGAGGAATACAGCCCCTCCTCCTTCTTTCAGTCCCGCCCACACTATCCCGGCATGCTGTATCTGTAGAGAGGGGATGTGTGGGCAGGAAATATGAAAATCAGCAGTATTCCTGGCTGTGTGTGAATGATGCCTGAGATTCTAGCCTGGGTAAGTGTGTGCACTGCAGACTGCAGTACACTGTAATCACTGAACTGCATTATCTCCATTCCTTCTCTCCCCCATCTGTCTCCCTCCCCTCTCCTGTTCTTTCAAGACATTCACAATTTACTTTCACTTTCAGTTAGGCAGGTAATATACGGTGAAAATTTCTTTCCTGCATCCACAGATTGCAGGAAGGAAACTTGCCTGATTCCCCTATCAACACAGACAGTGGTGACACAGGAATATCCCTCCTGCCCAGCAATTGTATTCTCCCAACAAACAGCCCATACATTGATCACTTGTTATCATTTAACTATTAGGTTGAATGAAAAAAGGCGGATGGGGGAATCCTCCCAGTGTGGACTAGTGCTGGAACATCCAGAGTTGCTGTCCTGTCCCGGCTTTTCACAGCGCTGGGCTCTGTCTCCATGGCAGCGGCGGCAGCACATTGGAACCCAGTGCTGGTTACTTTATGGGGCTGACATACAGGAGGGCCAGCACAATATGTTAGAGATGTGCTGGGCATGTTCAAAATTCCACATGCCAGAGCCTGCCAGAAAGCCCACACTGCACAGCGCTAATCACAGGCAGTTAGACATTTCAGGACAGATCAGGAAATGTCTCCCTGGCTGTGATTAGCACTGTGGAGTGTTGGCTTTCTGGCGGGATCGGGCATGTGGGATTTCAAACACACCCGAGCCCATCTCTATTGGTTGTAGACAGTTGAGCTTTCTGCAGGTTGCTTAGCAGCAGTGGAGCCTTCTCTGACATGCTGATCAAATCCTAGTGTCAAAAACTGCTTTACCACTCATACGCAGACGACACGCAACTGTATTTCCGCATTTGCAATAAAAAGGATCACCGCCTCAATCTAGAGACATGCCTCTCTTTGATAGAGGACTGGATGACAAAGAGTTATCTTAAACTCAACGGAGCGAAAACAGAACTTCTCCTGTTTCACGCCAAGCAAAGGAATCAATCTGTAACAGCATGGACACCCCCGCCCATTCTGGGCAAAATCATCACCCCTAGCGCCAAAGTCAAAAGTCTCGGGGTCATCTTTGACTCCTACATGACAATGGACGCACAAATAGGGTCAGTAGTCAGCAGATCCCACCATCTGTTGCGCCTACTACGCAGACTTACCCCTTTCATCCCCAAAGAAGATTTAGCGGTCGTGGTGGGAGCAATTGTTAACTCCAGACTGGATTATGCAAATGCCCTTTACCTCGGACTCCCCAAGTACCAAATCGCTCGTCTGCAAGTCGTTCAAAATACGGCCGCCAGACTTGTGACTGGAAAAAAACCTGGGAATCCATCTCACCTTCACTGAGAGCCCTTCACTGGCTACCAGTTAAAGACAGGATTGCTTTTAAAGCACTCTGTCTAACGCATAGATGTGTCCATGGGAATGCCCCCCAATATCTATGCGATAAAATAAAAGCTCACAATCCCAATCGCATCCTGCGATCCACCAATCAGAACCTACTACAGATCCCAAAAGCCAACTACAAGTCCAAAGGAGAAAGAAGATTCGCCGTCCAAGGTCCCAGACTATGGAACGCTTTCCCAACCACCATTCGGTTGGAGGCGAATCACTTAGCCTTCAGGAGAAAGATCAAGACTCATCTCTTTTGATATCAAAGGAGACAGGAACAACAAGCGCCCAGAGGCGATTCAGTTCGCATGTGCCGCGCTCTATACGTTTTTCATTCATTCATTCATTCAAATATCAGTGATTTTAATGATCAAAGACCTTAGACCACACTTTACAGGCATAGAGCCCACATGGCTGCGGAACATACGGTTGATTATTTATATATGTGGTTGTACACTTGATGCTAATAAATACTGGCCCAGATTCAGATACATCCGTGTATCTTTGTGCGGGCGTAGCGTATCTCATTTACGCTACGCCGCCGTAACTTTGAGAGGCAGGTGCCGTATTCAGAAAGAAGTTGCGCCCAAAGTTACGGCGGCGTAGCATAAATGGGCCGGCTTAAGAGCGCCTAATTCAAAATAGGCAGGTAGGGGGCGTGATCCATGTAAATTAATCGTGACCCCGCGCAATTGACGCTTTTTACGAACTACGCATGCGCCGGCCGTGAACATATCCCAGTGCGCATGCTCCAAATCACGTCGCAAATATTCATTGATATTGACGTGAACGTAACTTATGCCCATCCCCATTCCCGAACGACTTACGCAAACGACGTAAACGACGTACAAGACGACGCTGTCCCGACGTCCATACTTAACATTGGCTGCGCCTCATATAGCAGGGGTAACTTTACGCCAGAATTACACTCACGCAAACGACGTAAAATACGACGACCGGGCGCAAGTACGCTCGTGAATTGGCGTATCTACCTAATTTACATATTCGACGGGTAAATCGACGGAAGCGCCGCCTAGCGGGCAGCATAAATATGCAACTAAGATACGACGGCGTAAGAGACTTACGCCGCTCGTATCTTAGCTAAATTTCGGCGTATCTTGTTTTCTGAATATAGAAAAAAGATACGCCGGCGTATCTCCAGATACGCCGACATATCTGTTTTCTGAATCTGGCCCACTGTGTTTATTAGATCTGACTGGGTGCATCACCTGGATCACATCCCGATCAGCATGTCAACAGAGAAGGTTATACAGCTGGGGAACCCCACAGTGTCAGAACACCAGGACCCAGTGGCAAGACAACCTTTGCAACCCTGATAGTTCTCCCACTGCTTTGGACCCTTATATTTTCTTGGTGCGCTGAATTCACAGTTCACAATGCGATCTGCAAACCGTTCTGGGGTTGTTATTAACTTTGTATTGACTCTTCTAACGGTTCTAACGGTTCTCATAGGGCAGCGTGAACCACCGCGATTCAGGTGCGATGCAGGAAACTGCAGTGGATTTGCTGGGTTTACCACATTGCACCTGTGTGAACCCAGCCTTACCCCTGCTGTAGTCACAGGTATGATCCAGCACATAGTGCTTAGGCCTTGTTACTACTGCTGAGTGTTTATCTACTTCTGAGGCAGATTCAAACTATTAATGTTGGCTGGACTGGAGTTGTAGAGTGTGACAAATTGTTATAAAATACTCATTTACTGTATACAAAATTCTCTGACCTGGGAACAAATTGTTATGCTTAAAGGCAGGTAACCTATGTTTTATTTTTATTGCAAAGTGCCATCTATTGTGGCTAAATAAATTTATATGCAAGTGTCCTTATTTGATGATAGTCGAATACAATGTTGATTTAATTGTGAATACTCCTGGAGGATTGGAGTTTTAAGTTAGCTGCTGTAGGATTGATATTTTTTTTCCCCTGTGCACCGTGGATTTTTTCGTCTATTTTAACCATGCGTGTATGTAACATGAGTTGTAAAAAACTTGCCATGCAGGGCTGTCCAGAAACACATGTGCATGAATATGCGTGTTGTGTTGTGAACCGGCCCTTAAAAAAGAAGTGCAGAATCCAAAAAATCAAGACATTTATACTCACCTAGATTGCTGCAGCACTGAACCAAACTGCAGCTGCCCCACTGAGAAATGAGAGATCAGTTCACGGCTCCGCTCTGAGTACAGAAAGGTGACTTTCAGTCACCCACTCTATGCTCTGCCCCTTCAGTGCTCGCTGGAGCGCTGCACTGTGGAAGGAACAGGAGTGGCTGGCTCAGACTCTCGGTGTGCTAAGAGGCTGAGCCAGCTGCCAGTCAGGCAGTCAGGCATCTGGGCAGATCCTGACGATATTGTCTCTGAAGTGCCTGGCTCTGACTGCTGAATCTGGGTCACAGGAGTGCAGAAATAATTGCACTCCTGTTACCCACAGGAGAAGTATGGTCATAAGAGCTTTGGCCATACTTCTCCTGTAAAACAGAAGTTTTTTTTTTTTTTTTTGAGCAATCATACTTTGTGGGGAAAAATCATACTACCTCGGTCCAATGCTGCATCTATTCCCCTCCAGCTCTAAGGCTGAGAACTGAGCGATCAAAGACAGCTGTTCGCTCAGTTCTCAGTGCTCTTTGAGCAGAGAGCTTGTGACTGTCAGTCACCGTCTCTGCTCTGCACCTCCACTCACTGGATGGCTGGGCTATGGAGGGTGTGGGAGCAGCTGGCTCAGGCTCTCAGGGGCTCACTGAGAGGCTGAGCCGGGTGCCGGTCCAGACATTTAGGTGGATCCTGACCATATGGTCACAATCTTTCCCCAGCTTGGACTCGCTCTGTGATGTCAGTCGACAGCGGGCTTTAGCCAGGGCTGGACTGGCCTACTGAGATACCAGAAAATATACCAGCAGGCTGCCTGCCCTGGGGCTGCTTTGAGCTGTGGCTGCAACACTCCCCTCCTTCCCTCTCTCCTCCTGTGTATCACGGAGCTGGGTCTGTGTTCAGAAGCCACGCTGTAACAAGGTCCCGCCCCCCTAGACCGTCTCGTGTGATAGTAGATTGAATCAGTGTTCCGTCTATCACTCGAGCAGTCTAAGGGGAGCGGGACCTTGTTACAGCGTGGCCGCCGAACACAGACCAAGCTCCGTGATACACAGCGGGAGATGCCTGCTGTGTGTGTGTTACCAGGCAATAGTGAGCCTGTATTGATTGGAACAGTAAGGCTGCAATAGTGGGCACAGTGAAGCTGCATTCATGGGCACAGTAAAGCTGCATTTGATAGGCACAGAAAAGCTGCATTTGATAGGCACAGTGATGCTGCATTGATGGGCAGGGAGACTGCAATGGTGGGCACAGTGAGGCTGCATTCACGAACACAATAGAGCTGCAGTGATCAGCACAGTGAGGCTACAATGATGAGCATGGTGAGGCTGCATTCATTGGCACAGTGAGGCTGGATTCATGGGCACATTAAAGCTGCATTTGATGGACAGTGAGGCTGCATTCATGGGCACAGTGAAGCTGCATTTGATAGGCACAGTGATGCTACATTGATGGGCAGTGAGGCTGCATTGATGAGCACAGTGAGGCTGCAATGATGGGCACAGTGAAGCTGCATGTTTGTGTTACCAGGCAATAGTGAGCCTGTATTGATTGACACAGTTAGGCTGCAATAGTGGGCACAGTGAGGCTGCATTCATGGGCACAGTGAGGCTGAATTTACGGGCACAGTGATGGTGCAATGGTGGGCACAGTGAGACTGCATTCATGGGCACAGTAAAGCTGCATTTGATAGGCACAGTGATGCTGCATTCATGGGCACAGTAAAGCTGCATTGATGGGCACAGTGAGGCTACAATGAGGAGCACAGTGAGGCCGCCCACATTCATGGGCACAGTGAGGCTGAATTCATGGGCACATTAAAGCTGCATTTTAAGGACAGTAAGGGTTCCATTCTTGGGCACAAGCTGCATTTGATAGGCACAGTGATTCTACATTGATGGCAGTGAGGCTGCATTGATGAGCACAGTGAGGCTGCAATGATGGGCACAGTGATGCTGCATTTACGGGCATAGTGAGGCTGCATTCACAGACATAGTGAGGCTGCATTTGATAGGCACAGTGATGCTACATAGATGGGCAGTGAGGCTGCATTGATCAGCACAGTGAGGCTGCAATGATGGGAAAAGTGAGGCTGAATTTATGGGCACAGAAAAGCTGCATTTTATGGACAGTGAGGCTGCAATGATGGGGCCAGTGAGGCTGCATTCATGCGCACAGTGAGGCTGCAATGATGGGGCCAGTAAAGCTGCATTCATGGGCACAGTGAGGCAGCATTCACAGGCACAATGAGGCTGAATTCATGGGGACAGTAAAACTGCATTTGATGGACAGTGAAGCTGCATTCACAGGCACAGTGAGGCTGCATTGATGGGCACAGTGAGGCTGCATTCACAGGCAAAGTGAGTCTGAATTCACGGGCACAGTAAAGTTGCATTTGGACAGTGAGGCTGCATTCATGGGCACAGTGAAGCTACATTCACGGCCACAGTGAAGCTGCATTCGCAGGCACAGTAAGGCTGAATTCACGGGCACAGTAAAACTGCATTTAATGGATGGTGAGGCTGCATTCACGGGCACAGTGGGGCTGCATTCACGGGCACAGTAAAGCTGCATTTGATGGGCACAGTGATTCTGCATTGATTGGCAGTGAGGCTGCATTCATTGGCAGTGAGGCTGCATTAATGGGTACAGTGAAGCTGAATTCACGGGCACAGTAATTCTGCATTTCATGGACAGTGAGGCTGCATTCATGGGCACAGTGAGGCTGCATTCATGGGCACAGTGAGGCTGCATTCATGGGCACAGTGAGGCTGCATTCATGGGCACAGTGAGGCTGCATTCATGGGCACAGTGAGGCTGCATTCACAGGCACAGTGAGGCTGCATTCACAGGCACAGTGAGGCTGCATTCACAGGCACAGTGAGGCTGCATTCACGGGCACAGTAGGGCTGCATTTTATAGGCACAGTGATGCTACATTGATGAGCACAGTGAGGCTGCATTGATGAGCACAGTGAGGCTGCAATGATGAGCACAGTGAGGCTACAATGATGTGCACAGTGAGGTTGCATTTACAGGCACAGTGAGAATGAATTCACAGGCACAGTAAAACGGCATTTGATGGACTATGAGGCTGCATTGACGGGCACAGTGAGGCTGCATTGACGGGCACAGTGAGGTTGCATTGACGGGCACAGTGAGCTGCATTCATGGGCACAGTGAGGCTGCATTCATGGGCACAGTGAGGCTGCATTCACGGGCACAGTGAGCTGCATTCACAGGCACAGTGAGGCTGCATTCACAGGCACAGTGAGGCTGCATTCACATGCACAGTGAGGCTGCATTCACGGGCACAGTGAGGCTGCATTTTATAGGCACAGTGATGCTACATTGATGAGCACAGTGATGCTGCATTGATGAGCACAGTGAGGCTGCAATGATGTGCACAGTGAGGTTGCATTTACAGGCACAGTGAGAATGAATTCACAAGCACAGTAAAATGGCATTTGATGGACTATGAGGCTGCATTCACGGGCACAGTGAGGCTGCATTCACGGGCACAGTGAGGCTGAATTCACAGACACAGTAAGGCTGAATTCACAGGCACAGTAAAGATGAATTAACAGGCACAGTGAAGCTGCATTCACGGGCACAGTAAAGCTGCATTTGATTGACAGTGAGGCTGCATTCACGGGCAAAATGAAGCTGCATTAACGGGCACAGTGAGGCTGCATTCCTGGGCATTGTGAGGCTGCATTTTATAGGCACAGTGATGCTACATTGATGGGCAGTGAGGCTGCATTGATGAGCACAGTGAGGCTGCAATGATGGGCACAGTGACGTTACATTCACGGGCACAGTGAGGCTGAATTCACAGGCACAGTAAAGCTGCATTTGATGGACAGTGAGGCTGCATTCATGGCCACAGTAAAGCTGCATTCATGGGCACAGTGAGGCTGCATTCACAGGCACAATGAGGCTGCATTCATGGGCAAAGTGAGGCTGTATTCATTGGCAAAGAGAGGCTAAATTCACATGCACAGTAAAGCTGCATTTGATGGACAGTTAGACTACATTCGTTGGCACAGTGAAGCTGCATTCACAGGCACAGTGAGACTGCATTCATGGGCACAGTGAGGCTGCATTGATGGTCAGAGAGGCTGCATTTGATGGGCACAGTGAGGCTGCATTAACCACTTAAGACCCGGACCAATACGCTGGCAAATGACCCAAGGGGTTTTTGCGATTCGGCACTGCGTCGCTTTAACAGACAATTGCGCGGTCGTGCGACGTGGCTCCCAAACAAAATTCGCGTCCTTTTTTTCCCACAAATAGAGCTTTCTTTTGGTGGTATTTGATCGCCTCTGCGATTTTTATTTTTTGCGCTATATACAAAAATAGAGCGACATTTTTGAAAAAAAATCAATATTTTTTACTTTTTGTTATAATAAAAAACCAATAAACTAAATTTTAGTCAAACATTTAGGCCAAAATTTATTTAGCCACATGTCTTTAGTAAAAAAAAAATCGCATTAAAAAAAAATTAGCTACCTAGCGGGAACAGCGACACTAATACAGCGATCAGAAAAATGATCGCTTAGTGACGCTGGCAATAGGGAGTGAAAGGGTTAACTAGGGCGGTGATCAAGGGGTTAAAACTTTATTGGGGGGGCTACCCTGACACTAACACTGACTGACTGTCACACTGTCTGTCACACTGACACTAAATACAGTAATCATACATGTATGATTACTGCATTCAGTGACACTGTGACAGGGGGGAGGGGGGGGGGGCGATCGCGGGGGTTAAATGTGTTTGTGTCTGTGTGTAAGTGTGCTGTTGGTGCAGACTTACTTGGTGTGTTGTGATCTCTCCTCAGCGGCGCTTGAAACAAACGCCGAGGGAGAGATCACGTCGCTTCCTCCTTCCTGTGTTTACACAGGAGGAGGAAGTGACAGGGCGGGCGGGCGCGCGCATTGGCTGGGAGCGATCCGGAGGGGGCGGATGAAAACGGATAGCCGCCCCCACTTGTCGGATCGCTCCTGCAGCCGCGCGGACCGCCGCATGTAGGGGGGGGGGGTCCGATCGGACCCCCGATCCCCCCCAAGGCACCAACGTATATATACGTTGATGTGCCTGTCGGTGCCATTCTGCCGACGTAAATGTACATGCAGCGGTCCTTAAGTGGTTAACAGGCACAGTGAGGCTGAATTCACAGGCACAGTAAAGCTGCATTTGATGGGTACAGTGCTACTGTATTGATGGGCAGTGAGGCTGCATTGATGGGCACAGTGAGGCTGCATTGATGGGCACAGTGAGGCTGCATTGATGGGCACAGCAAGGCTACAATGATGGGCACAATGAGGCTGCAATGATGGGCACAGTAAGGCTGGAATTGATGGGCACAGTGAGGCTGCATTTGATGGGAAAATTGAGGCTGCATTTAATGGGCACAACAAGGCTGCATTTGATGGGCACAGTTAGGCTGCATTTAATTGGTACAGTAAGGCTGCATTGATGGGCACAGTGAGGCTGCATTGATGGGCACAGTGAGGCTGCATTGATGAGCACAGTGAGGCTACATTTAATGGGCACAGTGAGGCTACATTTAATGGGCACAGTGAGGCTGCATTTGATGGGCACAGTAAGGCTGCATTTGATGGGCACTGATAAGGCTACATTGATCTTGTGTATCATGTCTGCAGTCTCTGAATCATCTTTAGTATGATGTCTTCAGTCTCTAACCATCTCCTGTATCATGCCCGCAGCCTCTTACCATCTCTTGTATCATGTCCGCAACCTCTGACCATCTCCTGTATTATGTCTGCAGTCTCTGAGGGAGTCTGGAGAGGAGTCAAGAGTGGGAGCACCGCCGGGATGGGGGTCATGGGAGAAGTCAGACGTGTGTAGACTGTGGTGAGGAGATTGTAGGATAAAACCAGAGCCACCGAGCTGGAGCCGACTGACTGAGCCCTGCACCGTGCGCCTGAGAGGAGGTCAGTGACAGCGCCACTAGGTCAGTCTGAGGGGGGGCACAGTTGTAAGGGGGAAGTGAATATGATAATGTAAAGGGGCACTGATATAAAGGTTTCCCCCTCACATCAGTAACCCACCCCCCCCCCTTACCTTACTGTATTCTTTCTGCAGAAAGTGGTCTCTGGTCAACAGAGTCCCGTCGTCCCCCCACATTCCGAGTTCTTTGTGTCCCCCTTGATGATTGACCACTTTTAAAGAGAAAGGAGTCACCGCTCCAGGTGGGATCACTAAATGGTTACAGGTGGTGCAGGATACCGAGGGTGCTGGCGGTGCACTAAGCAAAATGAAGACAAAGAAAAATGGATAGCCGCACTCCAAAACCTGATGGGTGGTCTTTTATTCAATAGACAGCATGTACAAAAATAGGGTCACAGCAGTAGAAACAAGGAACAGCCGACGCGTTTCGCACTGGATCAGTGCTTATTCATGGCCATGAATAAGCACTGATCCAGTGCGAAACGCGTCGGCTGTTCCTTGTTTCTACTGCTGTGACCCTATTTTTGTACATGCTGTCTATTGAATAAAAGACCACCCATCAGGTTTTGGAGTGCGGCTATCCATTTTTCTTTGTCTTCATTGACCACTTTTAACTGGAATTTTTTCTTTTATATATATATATATATATATATATATATACCGTATTTATTCGAGTATAACGCGCAAAATTTTCTACCAAAAAAATAAATCAAAGTTTGGGTGCGCGTTATAAACGAGGGCTGGGGTGGGGTGGGGTGGCAGTGGCGGCCGGTCCATTGAGGGCACAGGCGAATTGTGAGTTCGCACTGCGCCTTTTCCGGGCTGCAGCCTCTCACTGTACGCAAGGGCGAAGAAAAAAAAAGTCCCCACGTCACGTACAGTGGGCGGCCCGGACTGGGGGTGAGAATTTTTATTATCCTCTGTATGGTCGCGGCTTAATTTCCTCCTCTCGTCCACACGTTACGGTAAGCATTGCTTTTGTACAATTCAGTGTTTTGCGTACCGTAATTCAGTGTTCTTCATATTTTAATTGATATACTGGTACCCGTTAGATGGCAACTCAGGGTATCAAGAGAAAACGTTCTGCATATGACGCTTCATTTAAGCTCAAAGTTGTTGATCATGCTGAAATTCACGGAAATCGAGCAGCTATCCGAGAAGTCACTGTACCAGAGACGAATGTTAGAGAATGGAGAAAACAGAAAGTCGTCCTGAAAAATATGAATAAAACAAAAAAAGCACAACGAGGGAGACAAGCCATGTACCCAGACATGGAGAAGGAACTTTTATGAATGGATCATTGACCAAAGAAGTAGTGGGTACATTGTCACATCACTCCACATTAGACTTCAAAGATTCAAACTTCAAAGCCTCTAATGGATGGACACAAAAGTTTATGAAAAGGCATGGACTTGCAATACGCCAGAGAACAAAGATAGCACAGAAGCTGCCTAATGATTTAGAAGAGAAGATCGCTTCATTCCATACCTTTATAATCAATTAACGCAAGCAGATTAATTTTGAACTTTCACAGATAGGCAATATGGATGAGACCCCCATGTGTTTTGACCTACCAGGCAACAGGACAATTGACAGCAAAGGGAAGCACACAATCCCGATTAGAACCACAGGCCATGAGAAAACTCATTTTACCATTGTGTTATCCTGTATGGCAGACAGTTTTAAACTTAAACCAATGGTGATTTTTAAAAAGACTATTCCAAAATGAGTTAAATTTCCACCAGGTGTCGTGATCCATTGTCATCCTAAAGGATAGATGGATGAAAAGGGCATCATTTTATGGTTAAATAAAGTTTGGAATACTAGACCAGGCGCACTACTGAAGAAATCCATGCTTGTATGGGACCAGTTCCGCTCACACCTGACAGACACTGTGAAGGACAAACTGAAAAGTCTAAAAACATTTCAAGCTGTGATTCCAGGTGGACTAACCTCTATTCTTCAGCCACTAGATGTCGTTTTAAACAAACCCTTCAAAGACAGAGTCAGGGAAAAGTGGATTACCTGGATGAAATCCGACGACAAAGAATTGACTGCAAAAGGAAACCTCAAGAAACCTGGCCTATCTCTTGTGACATCCTGGGTTAAAACATCATGGGAAGACATACCAAAAGAAATGATCATCAAGAGTTTTTTGAAGACAGGCATCAGCAATAAAATGGACGGCACAGAAGACGACCTGCTGTGGAATTCAGACTCAGAAGAAAGGGAAGAAACTGGAGAAACAGATGTTCCTGCCAACTGGGACACTGATGAAAAATTAACTCGAGAAGAATGGGAACAACTCTTTAGTGTATCTGATGATGAATCTGACTTTGAAGCATTTTAAATAAATATTGTTACTGGTAGTTTTATTTCAGGTATTGTGTTTATACCAGATTATGTTGTCAATAAATGATTTTTATCACGGCCGCACCGATTTTTAATCGAAAATTAGGGGTGCGCGTTATACACGTGTGCGCGTTATACTCAAATAAATATGGTATATATATATTTATGGTCATGGCCCTCTGACTGAGAGTGATGTGGATCACATAAACACGCGACAAGACATACAACATAAATAGACCTGAAATGTGCCTTGGTGGTCTGGTCAGTATGCCAAGAAAAGGGGGCATACCCAAAGTAAGTAATGGGTAGTTGTTGAAGAAGGATATTCTGAGAAGTGCCCTGAAAAGGGGAAGGGCGTCGAATGCGATTGAATACGCAGACTCACGGACATGAGGTGAGCTGGGAAGAGTCGGCCCAGTGACGTGTAGTACTGCACACTGAACCGACAAAGAGCATGTGTGAGTGGGCTGCTTAAATACCCTCCGGGCTCCTCCCATAAACTCAGGCCACCATACTGGCCTTCTTATTTATGGTTGTGGTCCTCTGACAGAGAGATGTGGATCACATAAACACGCGACAAGACATACAACATAAATAGACCTGAAGTGTGCCTTGGTGGTCT
The DNA here is from genome assembly GCA_029574335.1 of Rana kukunoris. Classification (NCBI taxonomy): domain Eukaryota; kingdom Metazoa; phylum Chordata; class Amphibia; order Anura; family Ranidae; genus Rana; species Rana kukunoris. The sequence continues at coordinate 465,889,887 of CM056050.1, forward strand.
GGTCAGTATGCCAAGAAAAGGGGGCAAAAGACTCAGATAGGGAAATAGCTTATATTGATTTCTTGTATTTATTGAGCCAGCTTGGTAAAGGCTTGTGCCATTTCTTCCTGAGGATTTGGGATGTATGTGGCAAAACAAGGAGACTTCTCATCAGCCTGGTATCTTGATTACGTGGTCTGGTACTCCCTGTTGGGAGGCAGTTGAGGCTGCTCTAATTCAGAAAGAATGTCCAGAGAACTGACTGGGGTTTGAAGCCCAAGTTGCTTAGGATTCTGACATGGCTGCCACTCAGGGAGCTGGTTTAGAAAGGGTAGCAACAAGCTATCATCAGATTGGCTGGGTAGATGGAGCAGTAGTCGGTCGAGCACCGTCACTGGGCGTCAGGCATTGTTAGTCTGAAACAGGTTGATGTCAACCCCCGGGGCTGGTTTGTTGCATTTGCAGACTGAGAGTGTAGGTGTTCGAAAGCGAGTCGGGTGGCGTCGGAACAGTGTCTGACTGCCGGAGCCACTGACTGTAAATTCACTAGGTCGTAGGGAACCGTAGAAGGCCTGGTAGATGGCTGCTTGGGTGACTATGCTGGACAAGGCCCTAAATGGGGAACGAGTAAGGATTTCAGACATGTCCCTAAAGAGGGCACTCTTGAAAGTTAGGCGCTTGCCACTGACTACAGGTTGGTGCTTCTGTATGCCCTGTAGGAGGAACTTGACTGCATGGGCTCGAGAATACTGACAGTTTACTGGGGTCCTGCAGGGACAGGAAATGCTGGACGCCATCTAGATATGGCGTGATAGTATTGTGAGAAAGGGTCAGCTGCGTGTGGCAATACGATATGAAGGCTAGGACGTGTCTAACGTTGCCTATTGCTGCTCCGAGGCAAGTGGCCAAAAATTAGCGGTTGGTGTTCCAAGCAGTGCGATAGGCCTTCAGTGTGTTGCGTACCAATGAGTGGTTAATAAGCTGGGTAAAGTTGGTGAGATGCTACTTCAGTCCATCGTCAGCAATGACCAGGGTGGGAAAGGGTTGGTTATTAGGTCGGCTCCAGGCTCTTGCTGGAAAAACAAAGTAAGGTTGGAATGGGACAGAGCATCAGCTGCAATTTTGCATTTGCCTGGAACATGTCTACAGAAGATATTAAACTGGTGACGAAGTGACAGCTGTGCGAGCCTGCGCAGGAAGGACGTGATGGGGAGAGGTTTGATCTACCTTAATTGATGAAGTCGGCTGTGGCCTGATTGTCTGTGGTGAAGAACACTGTCTGTCCAGTTCAAGTGTGGCCCCAAACCTGGGCAGCTGCCACAATGGGGTACAGCACGAGGCGTGATGAAGACTGGGTGAAGCAGAAATTTAAGAGAATTTATGGGGGCCAAGGTTTGGAGAACCAGTGGCGGACGAAAAATGCACGCAAAAGCCTGTGGTGGCTCAGCTGACACTGCCGGGATGAAGATTGAAATGCTGTTTTATCAGGTGGGGAAGTTGTCCCACATAGCTAAAGTCTGCTACTGATGCTTGGTCTAATTTGAGAACTTGGACTGGATCTTGCATTGGTGTGAGAAAATCAAGACAATACACAGGTGCTCAACAAGACAATATATGTGCACTCGCTGACCAACGTGCACTCGCTGACCAACGTGCACTCGCTGACCAACGTGCACTCGCTGGTGCTGGATGGAAACCTGAACTAACTGCAGGGAAAAATACAGGGAAAAGATGAGTGGCCCGCGTGCCACTAAGATGAATGGCCAACTAGGTGCCACTGTGTGTTTGTGTGGCTGATTGTTTGTCACTGAGGTGTGTTTGCAAGTTTAGTTTGTATTCGGGTTTGCACGTGGTGCGCGCCGCAAAGTGTTTTATACTACTTCAGACAATATTATGTGGTTGCAAGGGTGTCAGTGAGTGTCAGGTTGCTGGGATGATATTTGTGGTCTCAAGTGAGTGTCGGGCTGCTGAGATGACTATGTATGGCTGCAAAGGTCTGAACGGGTGTCAGGTTGCTGAGACGATATTGCGTTTGCAATGGTGTCAAATGAGTGTCAGTTTGCTAAGACGACTTTGTATAGCTGCAAAGGTCTGAACGGGTGTTAGGTTGCTGAGACGAGATTGTGTGGTTGCAAAGGTCTAGACGAGTGTGAGGTAGCTGAGATGATATTACATTTGCAAGGGTCTCAAATAAGTGTCAAGTTGCTGAGACAATATTTCTTTATTTTTTTTTATTTATTTTTTTATGAAAAACGACTGTGAATGAAACGCTGGTAAACATTAGTTACCACGTCTGGCAGCGTTTACAAGCCGTTACAGGCATTGGTGTTTCAAATGCCTCTGAACATCCAACTGAACTCATTTTTTTTATTTTTATTTTTTTCCCAGGAAGGTTTCTAACTCAACTGCCTAGAAACGACTATAATGATCCTGTGTAGATGTACTGATAAGATTAGAGGCGGCTGAAAAAACACCCAACTGTTCCTAAACGTCCGTTTACCAACAGAGGTGTACATGAGGCCTAAGACAATTTGCCTGGCTGCAAGGATCTCAATGAATGCCAGGTGGCTGGGGCGAGACTGCGTGGTCACAAAGGACTTTATCGAGTGGGAGGTTGCAAGGGTCTCAATGAGTGTGGGACTGCTGAGACGGTATTGCGTTAGCAAGGGTCTCAACAAGGGTGTGAGGCTGCTGAGACGATTTTGTGTGGTTGCAATGGTCTCAATAGGTGTTAGGTTCCTGGGACGAGATTGTGTGGTGGCAATTTATTTTTTTTTGCGTTTTTTTTTGCGGTTTTTTTAAATATATATTATTTGTAAGGGTCATGTGTTGCAAGGGTCTTAACAAAGGTGTCGGGCTGCTAAGGTGATTTTGCATGGTCACAAGGGTCTCGATGAGTGTGGGGCTGCTGAGACACTGCTGAGATATTGCGTTTGCAAGCGTCTCAACAAGGGTGTCAGGCTGCTGAGATGATTTTGCATGGTTGCAATGGTCTCAACAGGTGTCAGGTTGCTGGGCCGAGATTGTGAGGTGGCAATTTTTTTTTCTGCACTTTTATATTTCTTTTTGCGATTTTTTGTTTGTTTATATATATTTTTTTCTTTTGCGTTTTGTAAGGGTCATGTGTTGCAAGAGTCTTAAGGGTGTCAGGCTGCTGAGACGATATACGCGAGGTTGCAAGGATCTCAATGAGTGTGAGGGCTGCTGAGACGATATTGCATTTGCAAGGGTCTCAACAAGGGTGTCAGGCTGCTGAGACAATTTTGCATAGTTGCAGCAGTCTCAACAGGTGTCAGGTTGCCGGGCGTCTGAGATTGCGTGATGGCAAAGTTTTTATTTATTTATTTGCCTTTTTTTTGCGTTTTTATATATACATTTTATTTTATTTTGCGTTTTGTAAAGGTCATTTGTTGCAAGGGTCTTAACAAGGTTGTTAGGCTGCTGGGATGATTTTGCGTGGTTGCAAGGATCTCAATCTGAATGAGTGTGGGGCTGCTGAGACGATATTGCGTTTGCAAGGGTCTCAACAAGGGTGACAGACTGCTGAGACGATTTTGCATGGTTGCAATGGTCTCAACAGGTGTCAGGTTGCCGAGGGGCTGAGATTGCGTGGTGGCAAAGTTTTTTTTTTTTGCATTTTTATATATATATTTTATTTTGCGTTTTTATATATATTTTTTTTATTTTATTTTGCATTTTGTAAAGGTCATGTGTTGCAAGTGTCTTAACAAGGGTGTCAGGTTGCTGAGATGATTTGCCTCAATCAATAAGAATTGGGTTACTGAGAAAGGATAGAAACACCTGGTTTGTTTGTACCTTAACAAGCAGTATAAGGTAGAAGGACAACGCCTGTTTGAATCGTAGGTTCCATAGGGGCCACTAATGAGCGATATGGGAGACAATGAATGGTAGCAAATTGATAGGGCATAAAGAATGTAATAACAAATTTTACTTGCGACAGTGGGCCATGCGAGTGAGTTTGCAGCGGACTGTGGCTGGAGTGAAACATGTAGGAAAGGTGTAGCGTGATGCCATGCATGGGGCAAAACAACAAGGTTTGGTGTAGAAAATAGAACACGAGAAGTGCGTACGAATATTTTATAAGCTCCACTGTGGGAACCGAACATATGATGCGGGTGACACCATGAGTGGCCACGAATTTTGACATGACAAACAAGCTAATGAATCCTACCTGGGACAGTGAACATGCAACTGGGTTTGATTGGACTGGAGTGGATGTGCAACACATCCGAAGAGTGTGGCGTGGTGTGGTGTGGAAAGTATGCAATGTATCTGTTACAAAACGGTTATAAAGAGAAATGACTGATACAAAAACGGTTGTAAAATGCATGAAACAAATCCGATACGAATCGGAAGTAAGGAGTGTTGAACAAATCTGCTGTGAATTGATTGTAGGGTGTATGCTACTCCTTGCTGTGAAACCGAACATCTACCAGACACCCATCCCCCCAGGCTAATCAAGTGCAGACAAGGCAGCAGGTGAGTTCAATTACCACCTCAATCTACCCAATTCCATCGGAGTAAAAGAGAACATGTTCTCTATCTAAACTCCGATGGAATTCATCGGAATTTCCGATGGGGCATACACACGGTTGGAATTTCCGATGGAAAAAGTCTGTCTGACTTTTTTCATTGGAAATTACGATTGTGTGTACAGGGCTTAAGAGCAATAATTCTACCACTAGAACTCACATTTAACTCTACCCGAGTAACCTGATCGCTAATGGAGATTTCTAGGTACCAGTTTGTCGCTGTGACGGATGTGGATGTCAAACCCCTGCACTTCTCACCAACTCGTCAAAAAGGACTTGCCAGTCTCATACTGCACTGTCACATAACAATGCCACTCTCAACTGCACAAATATTTTCCAGCTTGCGGGCCCACAATCAAGGTGCCAGCAGCCTGACAGCAATTGTCACTGGGTTAAGTCAATTAAAGTATCAGTAAGGAAAACCTTTTTAATGCTAAATAGCTTGCTTTACCTTATAGCAGTCCTGCTTTCATGTCCTCCATGTCCGTTTTTGCTTAGTTGCTGTCAGGGGCGGACTGACCATTCGGTCAGTCGGGCACTGCCCGAGGGCCCGTGGTGGGAGGGGGCCCGGGTCGGCTCAGTCTGCCCCTGGAGGTTGAATGAAAGAAACAATAGAGGGCGCCACTAGGACTAAATAAGAAAATATTCACTAGTCGTGACTATGTGATAAATTATATAGCATAAGTATTAGAGCAATGGAAAAACAATAGTAAAGGTTGAACAGTAGTGGTAGGTGGTAGTGATAACGTCCACCTGGAATCCCAAACACATAGATACAACAAATTGTAATAGTGGGATGTCATAAAAGTCTTCTTAAGAAAACATATATATATATTTGGAAAGAGTCCGTGTACAATTGTAGCAGGATTGTGATATGCTGGTTCTGGGATGTGCAAAAGCCTTCACCAATTGAATAATTCGTGTTCCACCTCAGTTAATTAAACGCTATTGCACCATGATTTGCACCATGATTTTCTTCATTCATATTTCCATGCATCTATGAGCGTACCTGCTAGCATTGTGGAACTGCTTGGTCCAGCATGCCCCTAGTGTTCAGGCACTTATCCTGACCTGCCCATCAGACCTACTTTTAAAAGAGGGGTCTAATCATCTGGTAAGCATCTAGCACTTCCCCAGCACTTGAGGTGGAACACAAATTATTCAATTGGTGAAGGCTTTTGCACATCCCAGAACCAGCACATCACAATCCTGCTACAATTGTACACGGACTCTTTCCAAATATATATATGTTTTCTTAAGAAGACTTTTATGACATCCCACTATTACAATTTGTTGTATCTATGTGTTTGGGATTCCAGGTGGACGTTATCTCTACCACCTACCACTACTGTTCAACCTTTACTATTGTTTTTCCATTGCTCTAATACTTATGCTATATAATTTATCACATAGTCACGACTAGTGAATATTTTCTTATTTAGTCCTAGTGGCGCCCTCTATTGTTTCTTTCATTCATCATTTTTTATAGTCACATACTATATCACTGAGGAGCAGCACATTATTGTATCTCTATCTCCACAATAGTGGAGATCACCAACCACTTGGTTGTGGCGCGGAATACACACATTTTTCCTTTGCCCCTGGAGGTTCCCCCCCGAAAATCTGACTGCAGTCCGACTCCCGAGTCCCGACCAACTCTGGTCATTACGCCGCGCTGGAGGGAGGAGGTGGGTGGAGCTGCGCTGCTGGCTAGTCTTCGCCTGCCCTGGTTGCTAACGCCTGTGCCGCTTGGCGTGTAGCAACCAGTGACGTCACGGCTGCAACCCACTACAATACATGGTCAGCGTTGAAAGCGAGGCTTTCACTTCCTCCTCCGCGCTACTGCTCCTGGGAGCCGAGTCAAGTATGAGGCTGGCTTGAAGGTACAGCGCGAGAGGGAGTGGGAGAATCGCCACCCTGATTGACCTGAGGCTAAGCAGCAGTAAGTGCAGCTGTATTCCCGGCACCTCCCAGAGCATGTACACCATCTCCAACGTCGGCTCCCAGTCCCAGCTGTGACAGGCTGTCAGCAAGAAGGAAGATGGTCTGGCCGAGTGCCCAGGGGATGAGGATGGGCGGGAGGTAGGTGCATCACACACACCTACCCACCACAGACAGGGGCTGGGACAGAAAGGACCGCAGGCCAGGCTAGGGGGTCAATTTCACTCACCCTCTCTCTCTCTCTCTTATCCATCCCCCCCTCTCTCTCTCTCTTTTACATCCACCTCTTTTACATCCCCCTCTCTCCCATCCATGCCCCTCTCTCCCATCCATGCCTCTCTCCCATCCATGCCCCTCTCTCCCTCTCTCCCATCCATGCCCCTCTCTCCCATCCATGCCTCTCTCCCATCCATGCCCCTCTCTCCCTCTCTCCCATCCATGCCCCTCTCTCCCATCCATGCCCCTCTCTCCCATCCATGCCCCTCGCTCCCTCTCTCCCATCCATGCCCCTCTCTCCCATCCATGCCTCTCTCCCATCCATCCATGCCCCTCTCTCCCTCTC